>SJOL01004887.1:52694-64799 GCA_004794785.1 Opisthorchis felineus | reverse complement strand
AGTGGGACAACTGGGACAGTTCGGAGATGACCAGAGCCTGTGACCCATGGTTAAACGATGACGGAGCGTGAGCTATCGAGCCAAATGGTGGCGTACTGCAATGTTCTGTGCGTGTGCTGAACGGGTTGCAAGGCGCTTAATACGTTCTCAGGTGTGAAGATCTCTGACTTGCTTGTTTTATGTTGGTTAGGGTTAGGCAAGATGAGGCACCACTAATTAAACGGAGCGGATAGAGTAATCCAGGACAGGGAACTAGCTGGGAGGAACCTAATAAGCTGCCTTAAGCAGGTCAAAGAGGTAGCAAGGTATAGTAAGGGGGTGGTTTATTTTTTTTAAATTATTGTTTACATTATTTTTTCGTCCACTAACTATACCTTCGCCAAACTCAGAGGTGGTCTGGACCCCGTTCATAAAGGAGATCGGGGGATAGTTGGGTATCAAGTAGGGCGGCTGAGGCTTCACACGTAAGGAAGTTATCTAGAGACTGTAAAAACGTATGTTAATGTGTGGTATTTCGAAACCGATCGGGGAGACTGTTCCAGATGCGAGTGTAGTAAACCAGGAAGTAGTGTCGTAGTTTTGTACGCGCCTGAGTGCACACTAAGAGGTTGCTGGATTTACGGAATTTATAGCGTGTATATGACTTTACGTCCGGCCTAGCCTCCGCTATAAAAACATTTCGGTACAACAGACGGTGTAAGAGAGTTAAATTTAGCTTTAACCGTCTGAGGCAGTTGCTCAAAGCCCAGGATTATACAGCGAAAGCGGTAGGAGAGAGGGCCGGTCTGTGGGAATAACACTTTGGTGAATGAACGTTGAGCATTCTCGAGTGCTAGCCTACAACTTTGGGTGTATAGGAAAGAAAAAGCAGGCCAGAATTCCACAAATGGTCGCACGCATAGCTTGAAAATTGCTACCTTTGTGTCCGGAAGATGGAAGCAGCGTAATGTTAGAAAGCGGAGCATACGTGCTCGGGCCACCTGGAACTGAACTTGATGAGAGAAGCTAAAGGTGCAAGAGTATCTGGGACCAAGGTCTTTGATCACTGTGGAATGAGTGACAGGGCTCCCATTAATTGTGAACGTGTCAGCTGAGACGGAGCAGCGACAGGAAGTTGTGGGACTCCGGAGAAGTGAAGCTTAGGCTATAGGCATTTGACCAGCGAGTCAGAGTGTCCAAGTCTTGTTGGATCTGGTGAAAGGCAAGAGTTTTAGCAGAGGGAGGAAATATGTAAGCGCTTTTTATATCGTCTGCAAAAAGGAAGGGTTTACCATGGGATACGGCGTCGAAGACGTCATTGATACGCAGTAGGAAGAGGATGGGACCTGGCACGCTCCCTTGAATGACTCCACTGGTGATCGGTAGTGGGGATGACTGTCTGTCAACAATTTGTGTTATTTGTGACCTATCAGATAGATAGGAGGTGAACCACTGAAATAAGGACCCAGTGATGTCAACAGAATTAAGTTTTTTCAGTAGGGATGCGTGAGGGACCTGGTCAAAGGCTTTCTGGATATCCAAATAGACTGTAACAATAGAGTGTCCGGCATCATAGGCTGCTGTGACGGTCTCAAAGAAGTGAAGTTGGCAGCCATTGACGGATCTCTGAGATAGGAAACCGTACTGTCGATCATCTATGGCATTTGTAGCTAGGAGGAACCTGATTAACGGGCCTTTGACCAGCCGTTCAAGGGTTCGCATTAAAAGGGGGGTATGATGGATCCCTCTGTAGTTGGAAGTAGTTTGCCTCGATCCGGATTTAAAAAGGGGGCGAACGACAGATCGTTTCCACTGGGAGGGGACGATTCCACATTTGATTGAATGATTAAAAAGATTTAAGACAAGGGTTTTGACATCTTGACCGCCTTGACTCAGGGCACGTGATGGTATGCCGTCGGCCCCCGGCACGGTGGAGTCCTTGAGGGTTTGAAGAAGGGCTGATACATCAGCTAGGGAGATGGTCATGTTGCTAAGTGACGGGAGGTTACTCTGTTGTGGAGATGTGAAATGTGCAGCAGGGCTTGTGGGATTGAGTTTGGAAGGAGAGGGCAAGTAGCAGCTGGCAAAGTAAGCGTTCAGGTGGTCAGCTATATTTACAGGATCGGTGATAAAACTACCGTCGGTGGAACGCAGACAAGTAACTGAGTGACTGTTTGGGGTACAGCGCCCACGGAATAGGCGGCTCAGTAACTTACAGCGAGACGGGTCCCTGAGAGTGGTGCTCTCTTCACGGCATTCGAGGGATACCCGTAAGGACTCTCGGTTAGTTGAAAGTTTGCTGATGAGGAGTATTAATGAGAAGTCCCGAGTTTTCCGATATTCTCTGCCAGCTCGGAGGATTTTATTGTCCAAGGTTTTCAATAACTTATCATGGCGGGAGATATCAGGGTGAAAACTCTTAATGGGAGAAGCAAGGTGGAGAGAGGTCAATAGGTTTCGGTAGAAGATATCACAAATGCGTTGTGTGTTTGTCGAGAGAAAGAAGTCGTTCCAGTCCCGGGAGGCCAGCAGGGATGAAAAGGCCCGCAAAATATCCGGAGTTAGGAGGTGAAAGAATGAAGGACTCAGAGAAACAGTTTCTCCATACCTGACTGCGTTGCACGAAACGACGCAGTGATCGCTACCTGGGAAGCATGGACCAACTGCGGCCGTAGCCAGATGACCCTCATTTGAGAATATTAGGTCTAAGGTATGTTGGCCACGAGTGGGGCTGCGTACAATCTGGGACCAACCCTCTACACTAAGTTGGGCAAGCAGCGAGGCATAACGAGTAGGACCCAAAATAGGAGACCAGGAAATATCCGGTAGGTTGAAGTCACCCAGCACGAATTTAGACGAATGGGGAAGGGCATGTGCAGTGGAGATAATACGGGACAAGTCAGTTATCGAAGCGAGGGAGGTGGCCGGTTGTAGATAGATACAACCTACTAGTACAGGTCGTTTGGTCTGTTCTACGGAGATCCAGATGGACTCTAGAATCCCTTCTAGGCCGGAATCATCAATGGGGGCTGCACGGAGTTCCGATTTGGAGTAGCTGGCACAGCCTCCACCACTTGAGTTCCTCATGTCAGAGCTGTGGATATTATAACCAGGGATTGAAACAGCCGTGTCTGGAGTTTCAACTGAGAGCCATGTTTCAGTCACACAAATCAGACTTCGTTGTGCAACGGCGATAATAGCACGGAGAATGTGGACTTTTGGCAGCAGTGAGCGAGCGTTAAACGGCATCCTTGATAGGCCCCATACCAATTAGGAATTTGTTAACCTCGTTTACAGTGGAGTTCGGTACTAGGGGGAAATGGGTGGAGGAGGTAAGGGTACATGAAGTAGGGTTGACTAGTCGTGTGTTCAGAATAGGTAGAAGTGTATTCACCACTGGGGGTAGGGAGTGAATAGTGGGTGAAGTAGGTTTAAAGCCACGCCAGAAGGTAGAGCACGAGGTTCACTATGGGGTATAGAATATCTCTAGCAGGCTGGTGTGCAGTTGGAAGGGTTTGGGAGTTGGGAAGGGTTTCGGGACATGAAATCATTCGCATCGGCGGGGGTGTAGAGAGTGATATGGTGCAGAAAGAGGCGGTGGGTTTGGGATGATCGGTGGCACACGAAACTGCTCAACAGTTGGGAGGGAAGTGGGTGAGCAAGATTGTTGAAGCACATAAGGGTTTGAGCCAGCCGCTGGTATTTGCGGATGTGAGGTTTTACCAAGCTCGCGGTACGTGCGGTTTGATGTACTTGTCATGTAATTATGGGGAGGCCGGAGCAGAGTCGAGTTATCTTGTGAAGAACAAGGAACAGATTCTCGAGGGCTAGGTTGAGAGTTCCTTTCGTATCGCGGCCTTGACAATAAAAATGTGAGTCCGAAGGCGTATTTTGGCGGAGGTGGAATGTGAAGAGACAGCGGGTCAGGGGGTCTGTGAGGAGAACGAGTGCTGTCAACCACTTGTGTAGTCATTGCTCTGGTTAGGAGACTACCGCATGAGTCGCTTCAACACCAGGAGAGAGTTCTACTGAACTGACGGAGGCATTTGCAGTTTTCACGGATGGTGAAGCAGAAAGTCCATTCGCAGGAGCAATGGAGGGCCCAGGGCTCTGTGAGGCTGCGAGGCTAGAGGCTGCTGAATAGTTTGGTGTGGGTTCAGTGTTGGGAGTAATCACAAAGCACTGAGAGCTTAAGGGTACCGTGGGAGCGTCAACGCTAGTACTGGCGGGTGATGGGGCAGCAGGTTCAGGTAACTTTTGGTAAGCTCTCTTTGCATTCGAGTACGCTCATCTTTAACTTTTATGGTGTGGAATTTTTTGGTAGAGATGAGAAGAGCCTGGGACGTTAGCAGACGCGTGGCATCCTTTTCATCCCGGAATTGCATTATTATTGGGCGGCACGTGGATGATTTCAGCATTCGGAGCCGCTGAACTGTGCACATGGTGTCCAGCATGCCACATGCATTCAGGGTGACAGTTTTCGTATGCTCAAGTGGAATTCGTTCAGGTGCGTCGACTATTAGGACCTGATGCCGGCATTCGATGCGTTGACAAATCTCAGGCGCAATCTTGTCAATAAAAATTGACGCTTTTTCTAGATTGGTTGGATCGCATGTTGCGTCAAGATTCAGGAGACATGCAATCGACTGTACGGTTCGGAGGGAGGACACTTCATTCCCATCTTGTGCAGACGTGTTCTGAGATTTTCCAGATCTTTCGAGATCTGAGATCCTACTGGTAGCTGTGATAGAAGTGTTGCCAAGTTAAGGAGGCAAAGATATATCAGTCAGCACTACTGAACAATCTGAGGTTGCTTGAAGTACCGTCTCTGCCTGCCTCGAATGGTGAGGGTGTAGGGAGCTGGATCATCTGACTGCGGGCCGCTTCTTCGAACATACTGGGGAGATAGATGATGGGAATTCGGGGTCTAGCAACCGCTTTGAGAAGGAAGACGGGAGCGGTGGCATAATGAGATACTTCGGAGCAGGTTGAGGAATAACTGATTTGGGGGAATACTGTTGAGAGAGCTCTAGGGTAGTAGGAAAAATGTAGATCGTATTGCGAGGGTCACAGTCAATCTTAGCCACTATGTTAGCTTGTAGTTTAGATAGGACTGTGGAAGCTTGGGGCAGTGGCAGCATGTCGACAGGAATAATTATGTAGATAAAGACTATATGTGCTTGAGGGACTGGGGAGTAACACTGACAAGATTAAGCCTACTGAAGAAGAGGGACCTGTTAGCCTTTGTGATTGCAGCTAATCGGGGGACCACCGTAAAAAATAGTTATCTAGTATAAAAATCGGGTAAAGACCTATGGTAACCGCGACGATCGATGATCGTCCTCGCGTTTACCCTACATCAGTCAAAACTTTTCCACTTTAGACTGATGAAGGCCTAACGAAAAGGGTAAAAGCTCAAAAAATAAGTGCAGTAACACTCCCTCTGCCCTGAAATTCATCCTATATCAACGGACGGTCACATCCTGGCAACGACAGTTCATTGTCACTTGCAATGAGAGTGAACCAGGTTTCGGTGTGACCAGTAACGTCAGTGGTCATGGATGCAATAAAGTTCAAAATAAAGTTCCGCCGTTCTTCATGGGGCTTCCGACGCTAGCTGGCACATTGTTAGGTCATCTGGACGGTTTGATGATGTGGTGTTATAGGCCTAAAACGAAGTACTCTGAAAAGTACCAAAAATGCGCAATAACAATGTCATCGGAAAGATTTCTTTCTTCCAACGTTCCACCACTCCCTTCGCTGCTCTTGCCGATCTTCTTGATAGGCATCTATGAGGATCGACTGTGGATCTTCCGGAAGGCGATGGGTACAAGACAAATCGATTTTGCGCTCAGCCTCGGAACGCAGTGCCAACTCCAGTTGGCAAGAAACATATTTTCAACCTTCTTTATGGCCAAAATAAAAGCCCTCTCAGTCAGCTACGTTCAGGTTTATCTCTTTGCTAGCCCAAACGAAATGCCGGAAATCACTCCATCAATTCCGGTACTAGCACAACAGTGAGACAGTTCTTTCGTGGATGTATATATTGGGATTCTCCAATGTTTTTTCTGAGGAACAAACGTCTTGCCTGGGCCGAGGTTGCCTTCGGAAGCACTTTTGCGGTACTGACAGCGGGAACCAGCTATTCAAACATATTCTTTGCAAAATGCAGTGGCGTTCATGGACACACACGACTTCATCACGAACGCAGGTGTGTTCCACCATTTGATAGAATAGGACCCCCTGATCACCAGCGATAGGATTCTGGGGTCACCGTGTCCGTCGGTTGTGTAGGCGTATATAATGCAGCTAACGGTACTCGGTGTCATACCGATTTATTGGTCCTTAAGAATGAGCCTCATAAGCGGACATTGGCTGCAACAGGAGGGAGGGGAGGACAGATACTTCAAAGAAAAACATCGGGGCGTTAGCAGTGGCCCGCCGTTTTCATCGTGAATCCGTCCGAGCTAGCTGCACTTCCTGGGGCTTGACGTGAAATGAGGTCATCTTTAATTGTGAAACCAGTGGTTGTACGTGGAGTGTCACACCACCGGGGTGCTCAAGCCTAACCACGAGGAGGATTAGAATCCTCAGCCAAAACCCTTGGCTACAAAGCCTGACCACAAGGATGAGGCAGTCTGAAAATCACATACGGTGCTGTCTGAACTTTTATGGAGCATGTTACATTTCCCAAACCAACCCTGGAGGACAGGGTGAATACGCCAGCCAGACCTCTATCTATCGACCGACGTGATATGAGAGTATATGTCACACGTACACTCCCTAGTGGAGTTCAGCGAGTCGTGGAGTTGCTTGAGCTGACACACAACGGTAAAGCTCAGTTTTTCGTAATGCTACGCTCTAAAATACAAAACAGAGAACCGTAGAATTTGCTGTAATTGCGCTGCAAAGTCCCATGTGGTATTTCGTACATATTCTAGCTCTCCAAGAGGTGTGGGTTTCCTTTTTCTATAAAAAGTTTTTAAATTGATTCAGGCAGCACCGGTGAGGCCCGTCACTACGGTGGATAAGCTTCGTTCATGTACCCTTCATATCGGCAAGCTAAATCTGTAGCCCGATTCGACCGAGTCCGGGGGACTCGTGTTTTATATCGGCGAACAAACCTAACGAACCCGTGGAATACAGCTCGATTCTGGTCCTGAGATCTTGAAGTGCGGTGCTGCCCTCTTTTAGCGCTGGCCACTTCTGGGCTATTTGAGGCCGCTGAAAGACGAGAACAACCCAGACCCAGAAAGCTTGGACGGAAAAGTTGATCCCGTGTATCAGCTCGTGAATCCGTGGATCCGCGATTAAATAATACTCATGAAGACGCAAACAAGCAAGGCACAGCCAAAATTAACGTTAAACAATTTAGAGCTGCATGTGGCAAGACTGCTTCGGGCCTAATTCTGCAAAAACATGACTGCTGTTTTTCCTTGTCGCTAAAATCTTGGATATGTCCTCTGTGTGGGATGGCTTTTCTCCGAACGTTGCTCGGGCTGAATCTGGTACCCAAATAACTTTTAGATGATTTTTATATGAAGCCTCGTCCTGACGAGCATAATATCCAACACTGGGTACTTAAAGAGCGGGGCCCTTAATGTGAGTGGAAGCGTCAAGAGCAACCTTGACCAGGGAAGCTTGGACGAAGTCTTTGATCCTGTATATCACTGAATCTGCGGGGTTGCTTTATGATTACACGCAGCCCTGCCCATCCCGATTGTCCTTTCCGACGCCACTTCTGCACCATTTGAGTTGCACTGTGAATTCAATTCCAGCTGCGTGAGACCGATTCTCTTCTTCTCGGCGTGTTCTACCGTTGCCCCTTGGGTCAGCCGGAAGATAATCAGTTCCTCATGCAAAACCTTGAGCAAGTCTCCTCCGGCTACCCCTTCACACATCTCTTGTTAGTGGGTGATTCTACCGCCGCAAAGGCCTCCTGGATGGAACTCCACCGCAGACCCCTCGACCACCAAAGGCAGCGATCCTCGGGAGTAGGCAAGCCTTGCGTGGACGCAGCGTGGATAAGCATCCTCTGACGGTTGTTCACGCTGCACCTAATGCCCAGTTCAAAGAACTTTTGATCGTCTTTCTAGTTCAGTCCTCTCGCCGGCAAGATTATTGCCCCGCGCTGAGAACATTAAGAGCAGTGCAACACCCTTTTTTCGTTTGTAACTTTCAGGTGAACAGAAGCTGCTGATAGAAAAAACAAACCCGACTCGAGGAGCTTAGGCGAATGTCTCATTCCTGTGTATCAATCGGTGAATCCGTGACCCGATCTTGACCCGAGTTTTGTAGTCAGTTTCTCAAGGTCACTGTGACCTAGCTTTCTGGCGCCTTCAGCCGGCGTGGGAATGCCGTGCTATAATTTCAAGAGTATTGGCGTCGTCCCCGGGTCGAAAGTGAGCCTTATACATACTATACTATAAAATCTAGGATTTCATAGATATTGTTCTATCAAAAACACAACGAAAAACCCCAACTGTCATACACAAACAATATGCCATCGGCAGAATTCGGCACTTCTATATGCGCAAGGTTAAGACCTGCCAACAATTCTTCCACGATAAACTCCAGGCGATTGTCACGGAATTTCCAAATGTTGAGGTAACTTGCTCCTTCCTTGTTATCACTCTTAGACAATCCATCCATTCTACGCCGACCTTATCAATGTGCTCTACTCGAAGGATCACTATAAACTCGCTTTAGGACAGTTGAACACAGCTAAGAATATCATAGATGGGTAACTTGTATTATTTGAGTCACCCTCCTTAGGATTGCCCGTGATCAAGTGAAGATTTTGAAGTATGGCGAATCACTATACCAGTGCAAAACGTTGAAACGTACTGCTCTAGGGAGGTAATCCAAAGACATTTTGTTGTAAGTCCCGTTTAGAATGTGCACTGTGATCAAGCGCCAAGCAGACAACCTTAAATTTCTGGAAGATACCCGGCAACACATGTCTCGGCTACCCACTATTGATCCGGATACGCGGACCCTCATACTGTGTGGTTTCCCCAACGTTGGGAAATCCAGCTTTATTAACAAGGTCAGTTTTCATCCGTGGGTAGCTGGTTACTATATTAGCGTACTTCGTGTTATGATTTTACTGAAGTGGTCTATCTGCCATACGTTGTTTAGTAGCTCATGCTGTCACTTGTTGAATATTGTGGCCATTAACAGTGAAGCGTCAGTCCGATATTGAAGGTACATAGCTTACATAGTCGGTATGTATGTGTTGAGGTAACTACGTGCTAATGGTGTAGGATCCAAAGGAGGAACTGTGTCATTAACGTGACCGGATCGCCCGCCAGTTGAACGACCCAAATAAGGGAAGACGTCTTCTGTCAGCGAAACCGGTCGCGCTTCAGTACTGGACGATATTTGAACCCACCTGTAGATGGGTCCTACTCTTTGCGTGACTGAAGATTGTTAGACATATAATCTGGTGTTCTAATTTGGTGGCTAAGTCTCCAGCGGACTTAAATACACCCATTGATTTGTCTGCATGGTTCTAGTACGAAGCGCCTGTTAGGTAATCCAGGTTCGTTATTCAGGCAGATAGTATCGTAGTTCGTTGGGTTGCCGACCGATTGCGGTTATACCGTCAATTTCTCGTTGTCTTCAAGTAACTACAGAGGCCCATAGGTTCGTTGTAGATGACTTTCGTGGCCTTGCTTGTTTCGAAGATAATGTATTTTGGTTTGGTCTGAGAAATACAGCAGGCGCCCGTGCTTTTTCGGCTTCTGACATGGACGGTAACCGACTATCCGAAGGGCTTTCGGGGACTTATGCAGAGATAATCTCCGTAAAGCTAAATATTTTTCAATTCTTGAGTCTTGCTGGTCCATAATACTCATACAACGAGAATCTACCATGCCGTGTGCATTTTTGTAATACGGAAAAATTGTGACCAACAGTTCGAGAGTCGTTCAGTGTATAGCGCAGTGGGTGGGCTCATACTGTGTTTGCAGCATTAAGCGTGGGACTCGGAATGTGCGATGCATAGCTGTGTCCCGTAGTCCTCTCTGCTTCCTTTCGAAACAAGTGATGTGGTTATTCTGTCCAGCTCCAGCACTCTGGAACGCCAGTCTAACGGTTGAATACGCCTGAAGCTCGTCATCAAAGAACACTCACGAACAGCAGTAACGTGGTTGACTGCTGATTCTTAGCGAGACAGAGTACTTCGCTGCTGTTGGCGATTCTTTGCCGATCAACCAGAAGTCCGTACTCCTGAGCCCAACAAAAGAAACCACCCAGCCATCTAACCCAGTGTCAGGCGTGGCACTCATAGCAGGTGGGGTGGCTATCAAATGTAGACAATATTGCGCGGTGGGCTCTTTCACTACATGAGCGCCGTTTATTGATATTCAGCCCAACAATCATCCATCGACACTCACGCCGGATCTCGGATGATCTATATTTTCTACAGTGGGCCGTTGTTAGTATCATGGTTGTAAGTGGGATGCGTCTCAAGTGTCGCGTTCACCAGGCTACAGTAAGGACTGTATTGTTGTATGGTTGCGAAACATGGCCCCTGGGGGCATGACGTGAAGCGCTTTCAGATTTTCGACTGCTGGTGCCTCAGATGCGTGGCTGATGTCGGATAACGTCAACGAATTCGTAACGGGGTAATTGGAAAACGGTTATTTGATTATGCAGCAGGTACTTCAATCGCGGAAAAAGTTCAACACCATCAACTGAGGTGGCTCGGCCATGTGGTACGTATGTCGAAATAGCGTCTACCGAGACGAATTTTGTTCTCTGTGCTTCCTTCAGAATGGCGGAAACCACAAAGTGGACAGCGTACGACTTCGCAGAAGGGTGTGAAAGAGATTACGAAGAGTTTGGGTGTTGTTGGTGCGTACGCCTTCCAGGATAGGGTCCTGGTGACCCCGCCTGCAATTGGCTGGAGACATTGCAAGAAATTGTGGCTGATCGATGTTAGTGGCGTTTGTGCTTTCATTCTCTTTCCAGATTGTCTGACTGAGCTTATGGAGGTGTAGGCACCTCAGAACGCTTGCGATAGGTCAGCACCAGGTCCCCTTCCTCCCCCACTCTTATTTTCACTACAGGCTTCGAACATAATTAGACCAAAACTCATGAATAGATGTAGAATGTGGGTTAAGGTGGACAGCTCGGCAACAATGGCGGGTGGGATTTCCCAAGAATTTGTTCCTGAATCCGAACTGTGCAGACTTTATACCAACGAACTTTCAATGGCTGCCGGATGTACACTGACGACTTTGAGCTACACAATGAAACGATTAGAAATGCGTAGAAAACGCAGACCGATTGCAGGACATATTCCTTAATGGGTATCCGTACCGAATTCAGCGCGAATGTAACCAAAGTTTGGGCATTGTGTGTATCATATTGATTGTTCAGCAGTCTATCTGTTTGGCAGGTGAACCTTTAAGTACGATTGTGACCCACAAGACCGATCGTACCGTGGAGTGTATGTCCGTGCGTTGCTGGAGCTGCACTGGCAAGGCTGAACCACTTGTTGATGGCTCGTTTTTGAAGCATCGAGACGTCTTCCAACTACGTGGATGACCGTTCTCTGAACCTCTAACAATCGCTAGATCTCCCTGTGATCTAAACTATAAGTTACACTTGTTTAAACTTATTTGTAGGCCATCCCAATGGTGGGTGTTCCCCGCATTGAGCTCCATTCTCCGGCTGGCTGTAGACAAGCCGTTTTGGGATACAAGTTTCGGTGATGCGTTCCAGTCGGTTTATCCATCTGAGCTGACTTCGCATCACACTGCGTCTCACTTTAACAGCATTTCTCAAGATGACTAAGGGCTGTTCTGGCTTTTGCAGTATGTGCATTTGACCTGAAAGAGGATGCATTGACCATATTTTTACATTACGTCAAGTATTTGGGTGGCGTCACTTGTACCGCTGACCAACAATCTAGGTTCCCCGTCACGAAGAGACTGGACTTACCTTGGTGTGACGGTTTGCGCACCTCAGCGACCCATTGAGCTATACTGGGGGGTGTCCCCGCAACACTCACAGAGTCTCTCATACCAGGTTGGTCAATGGTTAGAGGTCTGACGAACACAGTCTTCTGGTCCTCCAGGTTGGGGGTTGGAACATATGGCGACTTGTTCCGTAGAA
>SJOL01004887.1:28525-46094 GCA_004794785.1 Opisthorchis felineus | reverse complement strand
GAGGTGATGCGCAAGCAGGTGCTTGGAATTGGATTTGATTCTTTATAGCAGCAGATTAAGCTTGCCAGGTCGAGGTCGTTTGGGCGTGTGCTACGTACGCCCGAACACCGTCTACCAAAGAAAGCGTCGATTTGCGTTCCGACCGATTGTTGGCGAACAGTTTGCGGGGGACAGACCATGACATGGCGGCGTGAAATAAAACCGGCTACTACCAAACGGAGTGATGTGAGATCTTCGCACCTTCCTGGCTGGGACTTAAGTGATCCTGCTTGTAGAGGGTTGGAGACCCTACACGACGTGGTACGTAGATGATACCAGTGGCGCGCATCTGTTACTTTCTAGCTGGACTGCCTAGCTAAAGTCCACCTGTCGTGCGCTCGGCTTTAGTTGGTTGAGGTTCACAAAGGACGCTATGTTGATCCCGCTACTGGCGCCTTACTTCGACATGTTGCTCTGAGGTGTTTATTTGATGCTGTCCAAAGGTGTAGGCACTTTATCCTTTATTAGGGAAATAGGGCTTTCTTCCCTTATGGTTGTACGTTAGTTACGCACCAGTGTATATTACTGGTGTATTGTTGTCGGTGATGGCGATTCCAGGTGAAGAAGTGAAATCTGCTGCGTCGGTCGTCCTGCCTTGCAAGGGCAAACAGTCTGCTCCCGCTGTTCTTAGCCTACAGCTGTTTTATGACTGTCAGTGCTTTTGCTGCTGTTGGTAAGCCAGCCAAGTGGGTCCTCATTGCATCTGGGAACTGTACAGCTAAGCTGTATGCCCGGACCTCACATCTTTCGGGTGTTGAGTAATGTTGAAAGTTGTTCCTAAGCTTCTAGAATTCCGTTGAATCTGTTAAGGTTTTGGCTAGTCTCTTTGTCATCTATCAGCTGAAGATATTGATTCTTCGATCTATGGGTGTCCTTCATTCCGGCATGAAATATTTTGGCGACGGCGGTCCACGTAAGGTCGGAGCTTTCCACCTCGTTCTATCCAACATTCTGTGTTTTCCGCAGATGTTTTGGATGCTTGATCCTGGCGCTTCTAAGTTGCTCTCGATCCACCGTATATGTCGGATCTTGGATATTTTTGACGAACGCCAGATTATCTCAAACCAAGGTGGATATCTGTCAGCCACTCGCATCCAATCAGTCTATCCTGCATTCTTCCCTTGATCCAACTATGACCATAGCAACTACGTGGATATGTGTTCCTATTCGACTTCACGGGCTTCCGGACCTGCTTATGACTTTGTTGTCCACCACCCATTCTGTTATGGCTTCACAAAATTTCGATGCTGTCCCCCTGTTTTCCAGCTTCTTTACACCCAAATTGAATGAGTTTCCTGCTGGCCCACGACATGACATTTTTGCAAGTGCGACGCGTAGTTTGACGCACCAGAGCGTGATACGTATTGCATTCAACTCCATGCATCACTTTTGTGATCAATACATCACATCTGTCGCCAAATGGCATAGCCGATTAGGTTTTCGAGCTCACTTCTTGAATGAGCCCACATGGCAACATTGAGAGTCCAAATGCTGCACAAATCTTCAGTAGTCGTTCTTTGATCCTATTCCAAATGGACCAAGTACACTGTTCCAGGTTTATTGGTCCTTTCCAATCCGATCACTGAAGTGGCCCGGGAGTAGGACGGAGTGGGTTGAACTTTCAGTTCTGACCAGGTCCGATAGTTGGTCGTAGAGCGTGAAACTGTGAGGGCATAGACGCTGACTGTCAGAATCGTCGGGTCATCGTTCTCAAGTCAATGCAGTCTGGTTCATCCCTTTCTCTGATTCTCGTGATCTGCAGCTGCGAATAGCACATCGTGTTCACGTCAATGTTATTGTTTTTCCCACTCCAGTAAGTGTAAACAGAGCCATTCTATCTTAGATTGGCTCGAGTGGTTAGAGCGCGAATTTACTGACCGGAAGGTCCTGGTTCGAACCCAACCTCTGCCTCTCGACTTCCCCTGTCCAGGCTTGGGCAACCTGGCAGTATCCCAGCCCTCGTGCTTCCTTTGGGTGGCATGGCAGCTATGCACCGACAGACTTACAGCTGAACGATATTTTCTTTACCAACCAACCGGACCTCACTGACCGCAGCTAGGTCCACTCTGCATCTTTTAAGTTCTTTTGCAACAAGAGCAGTTCGCCTTCCCGGCCCTTCATCCTTACTTAGGGTAGTTCTCGCGCGTCGTGAGCGGAAAACTGGAGCTTTCTGATCGCTGAGTTTAGAAACAGGGGCTTCTTCGGTTACCTCATCCTGAGCCTTTGACTTCAGGACTTGACACAAAGCGGTGCACCCGTTATCTCTTGTATCATAGGAAGTAAGGTATAGAAGTCTAACTCCTAATGCTACTGTTGGGTGGCGCTCTATTCTTGATCTTTAGAAGTACGTCAATAATGAATAATGAATAATGCACCGGTGATCCCTCCAGCCGTTGGGCGACCGGAATATGCGGTTCTTAGGATCGACCGTTTCTAACCCGTCCAACTTCGGGGGAAAGCAGATGCTGGCCACCCGGGACAGGCGCCTTATTGCTTTAACACTCCTGCAGCAGTGCACAGTACGAATCCCCCCCTTATACCCCTCACAATACGATTTCTGGTAGTACGGGGACTCGCTGCTCTTAGTCGGACTGCTTCCCTTTGGTCTTTCTGGCGTGGTTAAACCCTAAGGAACTGACTTCCAGCCAACAAAGCCCGCAATATCATTGCGTCCGTGAAACATGACAAAGTGAGAGCGAAATCGGCTGTGAACCGTCGAAGGGTTTTCAGCAACCTAATGAGTAGTGTTCTGTTCAGATACAAGCACTGTCGTGTGGATAACGTGGTATTCATCCCTTGTATTATTTGTTGCTTCTCTAACCCGTTTGTACGGTGGAGGCCTAGTCCACCACATTCTGGTTAAGCTATACAGTGTGTTTAAGAGAAACACAATCAGAGTTAAACTATCAAATACACTGTTACATTGGTCTTGTACTGGTTGTGTGAGTAGAAGAATCGGTGTTTGGATGGATTGACTTCTTGTGAGCATAATGTGTGCCCATGTCATTCACCGTGTTCTTATCGTTGATTCCCGCTGCACGCGCCGAACCATTGCATACCGTTCTGTCTACCGCATGCATACCAACAAGGTTCGGTAACTGCAATCCTGCATTTAATTTGTTCTTGTCCGTCATTGGTTCTCTGTCGATCAGTTCTGCTCATACAAGGAGCAGTAACTTTTGCAGCGGAGATAAACGAATAGAAGTTGTTCATCTGCTAGGCAACTGCAACACATTTTGTAATGCTTTCTTATTTTTGTGACTATTCATCATCTTATGTGTGTGTATTTATTGATGTGTGGGTCGACCTTTTCTAACCTGTCCATTTTCGGGGGAAGGCAGATGTTGGTCGCCTTATTGTTTGAACAATCCTGCCGAAGTGTGCAGTATGAATCCCCCCCACCCCCCTTACAATGCGATTTCTGATAGTACGGGGATTTGCTGCTCCCCGTTGATATTTCTCGCGTGATTAAACCTTAAGGAACTGCCTTCCAGGCAGAAAAGCCCGCAGTATCATTGCATCCGTGAAACACGACAAAGTGAGAGCTCCTGATCGTACCCGGGACACATTTGATAGAGGAAACCTGTGGTGGCTGTGAAATTTCAGTTTGCGTGCAACGGCGAGGCAATTTTTGTGCATAGAACCGTATGTGAAGCTGGTTTTCCAGTTTGGTCTCTGTCGAGTGGCATGCCAGTCAGGTACAGAAAGGGTGTTACAGCTGGACAATTTTAAATTTTTTTTTAGAAGATTCAGTCTTATGTCTTGAGTCTCTTTCAGCTCGCACGAGCGAAAATTCCTCAAGGGGGAGGAGTTGGTTCGTTATGCAACTATTCAGCCAGGGTTTTTGTGTGAATATTGCTGAAACGCTCCTGCAAACTCTTTTAGTAAGAGGGTGATATAAGCCATCGATTTCGTGCATTCTCACATTCATTGACAAAATGTACGGGAAATGAGTTTTTCATATATCTTATGAAGTGCCATTTGCCATCCATCACGACGCTTGCAACTTATCCGTTTGCCGGGAATCCTGTTGGGTGCCAGTCTCTTGTGGGAAACTGTAGAGCCAACATTCGAGATGCCCCGCGAGGCTTCTTTGCAGAAAACATAAGCATGCATCAGACCATGTTCGACAGTATAAATGGCTTCCCTCATCCTTTTCACTCAACACTTGTTCGCTAAGCTTTGACAGTCCTTCACTTTCTTGCTTGTCGACATCCCTAAATGAGCACTGGGCGTTACTATCGCTGTTGATTTAGGGCTCAATAGGACAGTCTCCTACCTACGTTTCGCGGATGATGTGATCTTGTTGGGAAAAGGTCCCGAGACAGTTCCATATATCTTGAATAATTTGTCGACGAAGTCAGTCTGCACGGTTTGTTCAAGTGGGGTTTTCGCATCTTCCCTGAGACCTACGTGGTGGTTCCTACTCGAGATGGCCCAGTGGTTAGGGTACGAACTTACTGATCGGAAGGTCCGTGATTCGAACCCAACCTCTGCATCTCAACTGTTCTTGTCTAGGATTAAGCAACCTGAAAGTCTCCTGGCCCTCGTGCTTCCTTCGAGTGACATGGCAGCTAGGCACCGAATGGGTGCTACAGCTGGACTAGTATACGGTCCCGTTAAGGAGTATCAAAAACCTTAGCTTTTCCTTCCTTATATGGTTAACAATCCTTCTGGAGAATTCCAGACACGTACGATGTCGAGGTACGTTTGGAGTTAACAGGTGCCCTGTCGCTTCCCTTCAGCATTCATCCTTCGAATGATGTTTGCCTCGGCTAATCACTGAACAAACGATTTCCTTTATATTTGTCGCTTCAGATTACACGTGCAGATGTGGACGTCCAGCCATTTCCATTCACCACGAAATCTCTGTTCGTCGGACACACCGACTACAAGAATCTTCGGTGGCAGGTGGTTGACACTCCCGGTGTGCTTGACCGCCCTCTGGAGGAACACAATACCATCGAAATGTTGGCCATCACCGCTTTAGCTCACTTGCAAGCTGCTGTAGTCTACATTATGGACCTGTCCGAACAATGTGGCTACACGATAAGACAGCAGCTGACTTTGTTTGAAAGCTTACGCCCATTATTTCGCAACAAACCTCTGGTGATTGCTGCAAATAAGGTTAGTCTTTTTCATCATCTCGCTTACTCGGTATTTACACGCGTTGGTTTGCGTTACTGGCGTTCGGTGTTTTCGGACTGCTGGCAAGGGTTTCGCACATAGATTATTCATTCGATACATTTCTTGTCTAGCTGTCATCATCCGTCCAAATTTGCCTAGGTTCATCTTCTCTAGTGTTCAGCTTGACTTAATATCGTTCTTGTAGCTGGTCGGTCTTCCAACTGAATCTGCTTGGAACGTAGAATCAACAGTGTTAAGCCGCTGAATTGTGTGGTTTTTTCGCGGATCGCTCTCATTTGCAAACGAATTTGGTTTTAACGGGAGACTCAACTAAATCCCAGCTGAATCTCCCGTTTATGATGTTTTTAGTGGAGTGTGGCCGAGGATTGCGCCTACCTGATAAGCCTGGTTGTGAACCTTGCGAGGAGTTTTCAGCAACCTTATGAGTAGTGTTCTGTTCAGATACAAACACTCTATACTGCTATTAGAATAATCAGTGTTTGGATGGATTGACTTCTTGTGAGCATAATGTGTGCCCGTCGTCATTCACTGTTTTCTTATCGTTGAAATCCGATGCACGCGCCGAACCATTGCATACCGTTCTGTCTACCGCATGCATACCAACAAGGTTCGGTAACTGCAATCCTGCATTTAACTTGTTCTTGTCCGTCATTGGTTCTCTGTCGATCAGTTCTGCTCATACAAGGGGCAGTAACTTTTGCAGCGGAGACAAACGAATAGAAGTTGTTCATCTGCTGGGCAACTGCAACACATTTTGTAATGCTTTCTTATTTTTGTGACTATTCATCATCTTATGTGTGTGTATTTATTGATGTATGGCGTACTCTTTGCAGAGGCATATCTATTCAGCTGACGAACGGGCATAGGGTTATACGGTTGCTTCATGACGATTGACCATGTGACTGGATTAGTTGATTCGGATGTGTCTCATGCGGATGCTACTTAGCGGCGGTTGTCAGCTCATTGTTAGGCTTTCCTTGGGTCACCTACGAGTCACTTGGATTTAGTTCCGAGGTGGACTTTCAGTCATTGTACGATCAATTGTGATGTGTACGCCAACGAAGCATCAGTGTTGAACACTGATCCATGTGTTTGTGGGAAAGTTCCTACAAGGTGCGTGGCAGTTGTCTAAAGGAGACACAACAGATGCGTAGACTGCGGTACAGTCATTTTTCCAAAAGTTCGAAGTTTTGACTTCTTTTCATGGTGGTAGGAAAAACAGTATCGGTGTTTTGCTGAAGTGGCCTAGAATACCAACGACGGCCAGTGTCATCCCGGCAAAGTAGCAGAACGTGTCCCCGACAAAGACAGGCCGGATAGCGGTTGACTTTATACAACGCCCAGCAAACGGCCATGAATGGGATCAAAAAGTACAGGGAAAACAAGTGAACGCGCCAAAGGCATCCACGCAATTCTATAATATTGAAGACATCCACTGAAGCGGCAATTACCAGACTTTGACCGACCTCCAGTCCGTTGATTTCAGCGTAAATGATGATGGTATTGGTGCAGAACACTGTCAGTAAACCCATATATACATAGTAGAGTACCCCGATATCGACAGTCGTTCCGGCAATGCCTCTCAAGATAATGGGGACCATTATTTTCGTAGTTCCCTCGTTCGCAAGGTATATCGTTAGAAGCGGCAAAGACGCTATTGAGGGCATGATACATTTATGACGCCACGGAAGGTCAAGGGCATTGTCCGCGAAACCGAGAAAAACCATACAGTATATGCACAGCAAGCCTGCTAGATAATGGATGAATTGACTCTTGAATAGCAAAGCTCGCTTTTCATCTGTGGCAGGTGAACTGCCCCCATAGAGGCAATACGTAGCCTTTGCCAAACAAATAGCGCCAGAAGGGAATGGGGATAAACACAAACATGATTACAATAAAGATGGCACCCGCCAAAACGCCTTGCGCTTCAGGAAGCGTAGGTTTGGATGGTTTGTTCAGGTCAATGCCCGAAAACCCGACTCTAAGGAATTCGGGTTTGTAAGCAGGGAACATTTTTTTAGGAGTGAGTACCCAACGAATGATAATACCGCAAGTACCAAAAGTTCTCCGACGTGCCGGTGCGAGCCGATAAAACCATCAGTATGAGGACTCCATCGGGCCACCGAACACAGCAGTGTGGTTCTAACTTGGTGGTTCCAAGGCCTTAGAATGAACGGCGGAAATCTGTAACACACTGAAACCACCCGAAAGTGCCTAAAAAATTGTGAAAAATTATCTCCCCATACTCTAAATACAGTCTAAAACAGCAAAACATACAGGAGACGCATGCAATCAAATAGCGTAGCTAATTTTATGCAGAATATTTAGAAGTATCACAGTTTCACCAGTGAAGATGATAATGAATGGGCCATATAGTACCGCAGGTAGTCAAGATGTAAATCAATTGAAAAGCGAAGCACCTTTCTCATCCAACGATCCAGGGAGTTAACTGTTTTCTGCAGTGGGTGTAAAGTTGCGGAAGCATTGCGATAGTGGGGAGACCTTGTATAGTTGAATTACGGCGTCGACCACGTTCTTGAACTGCGTTCCCGGTGCTACGTTTCTTCGTATTTTGCGTGCATATTATAAACCTTTCAGGAAGTAACTGAACTTTAAGGCGCTGTGACTTTCCGTGCACCTTCCTAACTGGTTGAACTGTACTTGGAAATGTATGTGGCAATCACAGAGCTTCTCATGCCGGGTTGGTCAGTGGATGGAAATCTGGGTACAGACCAGCCAACTTGTACTACAGTTTGGGGACATGCGTGGCGGCATGCCCCTTAAAAATATGGACTACTCCGACGGCTGCCTTGTGGTCAGACCTTTTAGCCCCAGGCTTTGGTTGAGGACCCAGATCGTCCTCCTGTCTAGACTTGGGCTCGCTGGCATTATCCCAGCCCACATGCAACCATGAAATGCACAAATACAAACGATTTCGTTTCACTTCGGCCGTCGTGTGCGCCATCAGCCGGGTGGTAATAGCAGAGCGGGTAAACGAAAACAGGTAACTTCTAATACCTCTTTTCTCTTTCATTTATTCACTCCGTTGTTTGTGACATCATTCTCAACGACTGACAGATCCTTTCGCCTCCGATTGCCGTTAACTGCAGTGTCTACGGCTAACTCTGCAGTCTAGACTATAGGCACTTCGAAGTCACTCTTCAAACTCCGACGCTCAGTTCATCTGGCAGCCATTAAAACAAATCAGACTGCTTTTGTATGTACTCCTTTTTTGTGATGCGTTCCGCCTGTCTGAAACAAGGGTTCATGACCTAAGTATGGTTGTTGAACCAACCTCCCTATCGTTTCTGGTCGCTTCCCGCTGCGCACCTCTGGTGATTCTTAAGCCGCCGCAACTAATTATGCCGGAATTAATATTGTTTTAAGCCACCGAGCTGAAGGGTCTTTTCTTGACTAGATTCTTGCTGATAGTCGCCGCTGCGTGGCTTGTTTGTGTGAGGGCTTCCCGTAAACGCGGCAATAATCGCTGCGTGTGTATTGTATCTGGTTGCACCCCAACGCACTGTAGCTGGGATACTACCACCAAATACACTTCTTAAGATTCTGCGTAATCGGAATCCGATCACTCTGCTCCTGGCGAAGGTTACCCACGGTGATCGGAACGTTTTATTTTTCCTCAACTAATCAACCTAGACACTGCAGAATCTGTTCGACCACGTTCGTACTGAATATGTTGTAGATATTCTAAGGTTGATCATTAAACACCGTGTTCCACGTTGATTGAGTGCCAACGTTTCGTCATATTGGAACATCTTGTCTCTTATGTTGCTCACTACCTGCTGTTCTCTTGCAGAAAGATATTCGCTCGTTCGATGAATTGGCCGACAGTGACAAAGACCTTATTCGTGAGGTGGTTCGTTTTCCAACAGATTCTGATGACACGGCTACGATGGAGGTGATGGATACGCAGCGTCCATTGTTTCTTCAGATGTCCACCGTCACTGAAGAGGGTGTTATTCGAGTTCGTGCGGCTGCCTGTGATGACCTATTGGCACTTCGCGTTCAGGCGAAGCTTCGGGCTGCGACGGTTTCGAATCACCAGGATGGTGAAGAAGGCAGTAGTATCACCAGTCGTTTATACGTTGCTAAACCAAAACCGAGGGATGATAGTGAGCTAAATTCGGTAAGCTTAGATTTTCTCATGTTGCAGTGAATGAACCACCCTGTGGCGTATTTAGACCAGCGCTTATACCGTTCCGTAATCTTATTTGACCCAAAATTATCTTCCAACCACGTGTTTCATTTGGATCTTTCAGCTTCTATGGTCGTAGTGGCCACCTTTATTCACGATCCGATCATCCGTATTTGCCCGTCGTTACCAAGCACACCTGGATTTTCGCATTGAAAAGTTTGACTGAATAGCCTACCGGCAATATGAATTCTCTTAGTTATCACAAACGCCCTATTTGCCTGCTTTTGTGAGTGTCCTTCCAGTTGTGTCAAAGTATTATCTTCTGAACTTCGAGCCCAGAAAAGTACAAAGGTAAATCTGAGATGTCCTCACCGGCACTGAAGACTTGGTGTTTTGCACTGGTCTTGTTCAGTTTCTTCACTTTGAATGGCAGCACGGTGCTTCTGGTCACCGTCAGAAGAAACACTGCAACTGGCAAAAGAGAATAGTAACGTTTTGAAACAACGAGGACAAAATCAGAACTGAATTGATTGCTTGCATATACAAGCCCCCTAGTTTTCTTGATCAAGCACTATCGAAGACGACTTCCCAGCACTGGTTAGTTCAATATTTAGCGCCTGAAGTTCGCAGATGGTGTGCCAAGGTGGCTAGTTAAACATTCTGTAAACTTTGCCACATCGCGGACTGCCTGTTTTCTGTTCGCTTAACCGATTTGTCACGTTAATAGAAAGTCAAGTCGTCTTATTCCTTCCGACCAGGGATTTTTCACACCAGTTCTGTTGTTCTTCCATTCAGGATGGAACGGTGAATCGACCGCCGATTATCCCTCCTGGCATCTTGGCGAAACGGCGTCAGCGCGCTCAAAAACGCTCTCGGACAGCTGCATTTGGTCCCGAAGATGGAATGGAGGTGGAAGATGACAGTGTGTCCTGTCAACCATTAATGCGTGAGCGAGAACTAGCTGCGGGCGACGATCCGTTCATCATTAATTTGCGCGAGCATTGGCGAATCGCACGTCCTGAACAGGCCAACGACATCATTCCCGAAATTATGGATGGGTATAATCTGATTGATTTCTTCGACGCCGACATCGAAGAACGTCTGAACACGTTGGAGAAGCAAGAAGCCACCATGGAGGCTGCCGGTGTGTATGAGGAGTCTGATTGGACCAAAGATCCTGATGCGAATAATCCAGAAATGAAGAAGATCCGAGAAACTGCAGCAAAGTAAGCGTTTCCAAATCTCCCGTGTATTTCATTCTTCACATTGACGGTTTCCAGCTAATTGTGTCCTCTTATATCTTTTGATGCGTTTTTGCACGGTGCAGTGCGCTTCGAGGCACACCTGAGCCACAATAATCGGCATGTTGATAATGTGCTTGCTGAATTCGTCAGTCTTTGTATTCACGGGACCGTTATACACCCCGTTAGTCTCATCATGGATAAATGAGCCACACTGCTATTTACGTACGCCGAAAGTAGATTCGTCACTAGCCATAAGTGAAGCCACTGACGGGGAGTGTTGTATTCTCAGTGAGTGGTGCAGATTTCTACCAGAGCTCTGTTACCTTATAGGAGTCCCTAACCTAGCTACAACCGGATTTCTTTTGTTAAGGAGTCCAGAATTCCATGGGTACTGTGAAGCTTGGAAAGTTTCGACTAAAAACTTGTTGTGCAAGACGATATCCTCCTGCGCTGAAAGGTTGTTCCTCTTACTGCTGGACGCGGACGTCTCTTGATATCTGTTTGGCAGTCGATGTGGTGTTTGGACAATAATACTGGGCCATGTAAGGTGACATGGCGGGACTATGATGAACTTTCATGTGTACCTTTTTGCACCGCGACTGCTGCGGAACTCCCGTCGATCGCCGACCACCAGCTGTCGTCGTAGTTCTTCCCTCCCAGACTGTCCACTCGCCTATCCTAGGCACACACGAACCTGTGGCAGGAAAGTAAAATATATCGGATTCCGCCCTCTGATCCCAACGCAGTAGTCCTCCTCTCCGATAAGAGGCGACCACTGGAAGGAGTCGGTCTACCCGAGGAGGGGTTGCTCAGTAGATCGTGCCTGAAGCTGTTTAGTGACTGTTCGGATGTGTAGCCTCTCTTAGGTGTTGTAAATACTTCCTCTCTGATAGTATTTTACTGGACCAAATAAATGGATGAATGCCTGTTACAGCTTGATTTTGAATCAGACCGTCCCGTTTCTTTGCCTAATACCCAGTAGCTCCTCTTTTAGGTAGTCCCCACCAATGGGCCCTTTCCAAATCGGGCGGTGATCTGTGGACCATGTCAAAAGTTTTCAAGTCAAATCGTTTAGTCGTCACCCATTTTCGGCGCAATGCAGGTCAGGTTGACCAGGCTTGTACGGGAGCAGTCGCGTAGTGCGGAGTGTGTGCGTACTAGTCTCTCTACCGCTTACGCATACCCTAACTCCAGATTTCTGGAAAAGTCGTACCAGAATCATCCCCTGGAGACTATAACTGTTGTTAAAGAGTCGCGGGTAGCATTGGGTACTAAACTAAATCCAACTGTTATGTGAGTCAGAGACCTGGACATTGTTGGGCGTACATTTGGTCAACAAGCTGAAGTCCGTCGAATGATTTTCTCGGGAATAAACTTATCCGGTAGGTGAGCTAATTATATGTTGTACTTTGCACAAACTTGGTCGTGTACGTCAAATGCCAGCAGATCGCTTCATCCCAAAACCTTTTTCATCCAACCGTGTGTTGAGGGGAGGCGTGCCAAAGGAGCCTGAGGACACCATAACTAATAAATTCAGTCGCACTTGCAACTGCCGCTCTCCCAGACTGGAATCCAGAGACGAGACCTAACTGGTTGAAGGCACTGACGAACAGCACAGCGGCTCAACCAGTGACATTCATCCCTCCGGGCTATTATCTTCAGTGTGTTGCTACCCCCTTACCCCGATCCCTACGAATAAACACTGTGGGAACACCATCATCATTCTATTATTCACCATTCATCGATATCAGCCTTCGCCTCCCACATTTGCAAAGTGATCTGTCAATCAAACTGTGACAGCTGGAACCAATTTGTGACTCATGCGCTGCTTCCAAACGATGATGAGTTACCTCAATCTTTCATGTGTTGGACTGTTCATGGAAATCTTTCAAGTCAACTGTTTCCACATAATTCTGTCTGTATTTTTCCGCTACAGAATACGCGAGGCCCGTGCAATTCGTATATTGGAGTCACGTGCTCGCAAACATGTTCGTGCACCTCAAGTTCCTCGATCTGCTCGTTCGGTTAGTGTTCACAAGATACGTACAGATTTAGGCGAACTTGGCCTTGATGTGGATATGGAAGAGGAGGTAAGGGGTTTCTGTGTTTTAATGTTGGGACGAGTTGTGTTTTATGTAATTGAAGAGTGTATTCAAGAGGAGCTGATTTTCTTAGAACTGTGCATATGTTCAGCTGCAGCACTGGGTTCGGATATACTGGTGTCGTGGGATGTCTTCATATTGCCCTTGTGGAATTTGATTGACATCCAATTTCTCATGTGTTACGATGTGCTTATCAGTCTCATTTTCTTGCTGAGTAGGATATCCCTTACCGTACAAGTATTTGCTGCTTATATCTACAACAGAATAGCACCTGGGTTTCATAGACACGGTTCCACCATGACTTGACTGTGTGTGTCACTGACGTATTCAAGAAAGATGTCCTCAGGACGATGTTATTGCGATGACCTTATATCCAATAGATCCGCAAATAGGCTTCGTTCTAATGTATACCAATTTTCGATGGATCTGCTTTTCCTTTCAGGGAGCAACCACACTGAAAGCATGTTAAATGCATTTCTTTCAAAAAAGGTCACCATCATTTGGCCTCCCCAGTGGGTACGGTACCGAAACACATTCTTTATTTGCCTAGATTAATCACCTGCATGGTTCCAAAACACCCATACTTAGGTTCATGCTACTCTTATTCAGCTCGAATTTACTGACCGGAAGGTCCATGGCATCTCGATTGCTCCTGTCTAGGCTTGGGCAACCTGGCAGTATCTCAGCCTTCGACTGGCATGGCAGCTAGGCACCGAAAGGGTGATACAGCTGAACCATTATTATTATTATTAATTCAGCGACCTCATAGTAGACCTTAGTTCGCCAACGTGACAAGCTTCCTTAGGCGCAGATAGGTCTAGTATACCAGTCAGTTTTTTTTGCAACCATGTTTTATCAGCTCACCCTGAAATATCCGATTATTCTTGTTGGCGACCCGCCAGTCACTTGTGGCACAGTCGTCATCAATTGGGTCTCTTCGTACAGGGGAACTGTCTCACGCCTGACGCCCAAACGTCGTTGTGACTTGACTTCATTTTTCTCATGGAAGCTACGCTACATTCATTCACTTGGGCTTGCGGCAGCATGGCTGCTGTCACGTCACTATCAATCGGGTTAACCGGACGTGATTTACAGTGTGCCTTATTACTGACCGTTTGTAACAATGTTTCAGCTGTTGTTAGCTTATAATGCAGTCTCTTTACTCTGACCCGCCTTAAGTAGATTAGCTCGGAAAACCACATCTCACTTGTCAGTATTGTACATAAAGTCCCTATTTTTTCATAAGTTATCGGTCAAAATACCGTCGAGCGTTCGCCCGTCAGGTGTTCTCTAGTAAAAATCTTGGAAGCTTAGTCATCCAGGCGCACTGCCCGTGCTTTGACAGTAACCCCTCCCAGTGGCCTCTCTCTTATCTCGCAGAAGAACGATAATCCCACATCTTGAAGGGTGAATAAGCAATTTTCCATCTTCGGAAGGACTCCTGTGGGTCTTCCCATTTAAAAAGCACCTGTGGCCAACCACGGACTCAGCTTAACAACCAGCTTGCGTGCAATAGTTTGCTAGGGCCCGTGTCGCTACGGTCCAGTACCCACCCACTTGTTTACCATTCGTCCATTTTTCGTTCCATTCATCACCATCCAGGGTGAACGAGGCCGAGCTTTGAAGAGGATAAAACGCCAGCGAAATTCCACTCCGAATCCACATCGCGAAGCTTCTATTGCCCGAGCTTCAAGGCCTCGATCGCTATCTGCTGTGCGTGACCCGAAGATGCAGGAAAAAGTCCAAAGAATGAACAAACTTGCTCAACGCAAGACTGTCACTCTGGCACGCAAAGGAGAGGGTGATCGTACTATTCCAGATTGGAAACCGAAACACCTGTTTTCTGGGAAACGGTCTACCGGGAAAACGGATCGACGATGATTTTTCTTATTGGATCAAAGCTGAACCGTATCCTTCACCTTCCCTATAATTTTTTTCTATACTGTAAATATAACGTGGTTTCAGCAGAAAATTATTGTACCCTCGTGAATGCCAGGGATAAACAGTCTATGATAATGTTTCAGCACTACGACAACTGACACGATCGTTGGCCCTAAATGTATGATCCATATGCGGCCAGTGTTTAATTCAGCATCATCTAACGTGGAACAGTGACGGTTTACTGCCACACAACCACGTCACTTTATTCAATTGAAGCTGCGTGACAAGAAGAGGTGCGATGAGACGGATGGTGGCTGATGCCTACCACAAATGCCTGTGTTCCTCTTGCCCAGAACAATCGGCCTGTATGAAACCTAATGGCATCACCTTACTGCTAGCGTGAATTAGTTATTTTCCTTACTACTGCCAACGACTTATTCTCCGTCCCACTATTTTACCCTTCTGCACTGATTATCCCGTTTCGACTGGGGTACGTCAAAGTGACGTCGATGAGATTCCCGTCAGCGAGTCAAGTTGTCCTGGCTGTTTGAAGTATATCACAGTCAGCGCTTTACATCCTTATCTCCAAGACAGGCGGCCTCTCCAGAAGCTAGTTGGAATGGCCGACTAAAACTTCCTCTTCACAGGAAGCACCGTCCGAGGCGGTGGGACTTTAGAGTTTGGGCACATGATGCAGTCGTAAGAAAAACATCAAACCTCGTCAAAGAAGTGTGAACATTCCGCGAAAAAAACTCAAATGATGCCAGGCCGATCCTCGTAGTTTCGGGAAAAGGTATTTCCTTCCGGGTATTCCAGCTTATTCCACGACGTTTTAAATCTTAGTTTCGATCACTAAAATGCTTGACGAAGGCTCCACATACGCGTCTGCTTCGTTTCCTATGCTCTCTGCTGCTTCATTAAGATAAACTGCAGATGATCTTACAAGAGGATCCCCAATGAAATCACTATACTGTTGTAGCACTGTGTGGACAAGTGATGTGGAAGAGCGGCATGGGAGTAGGCAGCTGGCCAGATCCCTCTTTACGGAGCTACCGCACCGCGAAAACAATCATATTTCGTGGGTAAGTAAACTAAATTAGCGAATTTCTTACCGGTTTCCTGATTAATTGGCGCGAACCGGCCCTCTTTGTGCCAGTTCGACAGGATGTGGCGATTAACCAAATTTCTAGTATTGTCGTCCGGATCTACCTAGTTTTTCGCCACATATTGGTTCATCCGGCAAGTGAACTGAGGTCAAGATCGCAGAAGACGGTTTCTGCCACTGGTGCAGTGGCTTAGTTTGTGTTACTCCGTACGAGGCGATTGTCTCCCGCTAGACTACGGGAAGATTTAGCGGACATGGGATTCACACTGCAAAAATTGAATCACAAAGATGGTCTTCTTTAAGGTGGCGGCGAGAGGCGAACAGCGGCTACGGCTACGGAATTTGAAGGATGTCATAAACGAGTGATTCAGCTGGATTAAGTCAAAGGGTTCAACGGCCCGGCGATTAGTGTGTCGATACTGCTTTGTTTGATCTTGCATTGTGTCGTACCTGAGACGATCTGTGTTGACAGGTTCTTAAAGATACCTGAACCGCCTACCATATGTTTCACCGCCTTGTAGCTCGTCCTAGATATTTCAATGTGTGGGTTAAGGTATCTACATAATTACTCAAAAAATGGACATCACAGTAGCCTTTTTCACAATCGGGGCGATGAGTAACATGCTCGTCATAGGCTGGCGAAATTGTCGTTGATTCTCGCTACTCGTGAGCAGCATACGAAGCGCAATTTTCACGTGGAAACGAGTAGCATCATCAGCGGATCCTCAATGAGCGGTACTCAAATATTAGTACAGATGGATGTTATGTTGAGTAGAATTCCGTCTGTGGAAGCTTAGCATCTCCGAAGTATGAAAACAAAATAACAACAGCGCCCGGTTAAGGAAAACGGCATTGCTCCAATGTGGCTTGACCGAGCCAGCATAACTTTCGGCGCAATCAGAACGTGACCATCCGTGCGGTCTAGCAAATCAGTCCTCAGACACTGGGCGCTAAATTCCCGAAACTTGTGCTGAAGTGGGTCGCCAGGAAAGGTGCCAGTGCCCGCGTGTCTGTCTTGCTGCCAGTGGAACACCACTCCCAGGCGCATTGCCGCCGCCACAATAGCAGTGAGAAGTAGTGTACTGGTAGGGACTGGAATTTTTGTCACAGGTGCTTTGGGCTGGTAGTAGGGGTGGGATACCGGCACAATCTGTTACCCCCAAACAGGCCGCCTAAGGCACGCAGCGCGGCTACGACGAGTACACCTGATCAGCGAGCGTAGACCTTGGACAGTTTCCACCAACTGGCTACCATGTTGCCGGATTACAGGCGCGCACCACCAGAGCTGGCTGGAGCCTGTGTTCACTTAACCTAAACACAAAGCAAGTGCCATAATGGGTATCCCATCCAATTCACTCGTCAATTGGTAAGCGATTTTACAAGCGCCGTGCGCCCACGAGGGAAGGTTTATCCTCACAAATCAATCAGCGTATGTAAAACTAAAATTACTCAGCATAGGCAGACAGAACATCATGCCAAAAAGCACAGCCGCTAACACTGTGCACAACGAAATTAAAGCGGCAGGCGAGATAAAGGATAGAATGAACTAGATAGAAAGACATATTGCGGTTAGTTAGCATCCTTTAGCTATCAGAGTTTTCTACCTCAAGCCTAAAACGTGCAGGTCTTGAATTAATTAGTTAACATCATGACGTTGTCATCATGTTCCATGGACTTCGCCTGAAGATCACATCTGAATCATTTTTAAACAAAGTGTCGTGCCTGACTTCTTTAGTGTGCTAAAAACTTGTCCAAGCTTCCCGTGTTGTCGCTGGAACGCTTGCAGAAAACACAAGTCCTGTGAATATAATGTCCGCTGAGTGAGTGAAATGTAAATCCTAATTGTCCACTAGCAGAACAAATAAGGTGTAAATTATCCCCTTCAAAACCTGATAAG
>SJOL01004887.1:0-10096 GCA_004794785.1 Opisthorchis felineus | reverse complement strand
GTCATAACATTTACAGCTAACAAAAACCAAGTGTTGCGAGAACGGGTCAGGAATATTCCGACTCCCTACAAAGCAGATGACATGCCTTAGAATATGGACAAAATCGACTATTTTTGGAATATTATATCACTCTGTTTCCATGTTGTCGAAGAAGTAAATCACAGAGGGAGAGAAGAACACTATTCGCTTTCTCCACTGCTTTGATTGTTGCGCCGAAAAGTTACCAGGTTGCCAACCAAATGCAGTAGGTTCTTCTTTACGATTCGCGAAGATGAACATAAACGCCCTATTTCTCACCATAACTGCTACAACTAGTCTCTTGTTAGAGATGGTACACAAGCTTGATGCAGGAACTGGACCGTACCGCGGTGTGACAGTATGTTCACCTCCACGACCCATTGAGTTGCACTGGGCATCGTACATGTGACGTTCACAGAGCCTCTCATACCAGGTCGGTCTGACTAACACAGAAACTCAGCCCCTCAGGAAAAAGTTTAAAACAGGTGGTGACTTGCTATTCAAAAAGGTGAACTGCATTGGCGATCTCACACCAACTACCACGGCCTTGCAGTTAGGTTTTTGAGCCAAAGGCCATGGGTGAACCATTTAATTGTAATTGTCCTCCTCTCTAGGCCTGGGCGTCACTGCACCATTCCAGCTCACGTATAATCAAGACGTGCACAATTACAACTGTCCTCATGTCGCATAGGCCGTTGCCTGGTGTCATCAGCTGGGTCACCTTACTTGCTTCATGAAGCGAGGCGGGTGAGCGAAAACAGGCTAGTGCGAACGCCTCTTTTATTCCCGTCGCACGCTCGTTATTCTCCTCTTCCTACCCCGTTGCCAACGACAACTCTGTAGGCCCACTCTAAAGGAGTGATAGATACGCTTATCATCCAGTACCGTTAGCCACAATGCCTACGGTTAATTCGGTCGACACGGTCGTCGACACTTTGAAATCATACTTCAAACCCCCATGCTTAGTTCAGCTGGCAGCCTTTAACGGTAGCCCTCTGAAACAAGCCAGACAACAGGCTCCTCTTGCATGTACTCTGAAATCGCTTTCTATCGACGTTTGCTGTCCCTCTGAAACGAGGATTCAAAACACAAGTACGGTTGTTGAACTGACCTCCCCATCGGCTTCTTTTCGCTTCCGGTTACGCACCTCTGGTGATCCAGAGGCCGCTGCAGCTGGTTCCACTGGAGTTTTAACTGTTTTAAGCCACCGAGCTGAATGGTCTGTGATTAAATGGATGACCGTTGATACTCGCCTCGAGCTCGAGATAGCTCAGTGGTTAAGGTGCCAGCTTACTGATCGGAAGATCCGTGGTTCGAACCTAACCTCAGCATCTCGACTGCTGTTGTCTTGTCTGGGCTTGGGCAACCTGGCAGTATCCCAGCCCTCTTGCCTCCTTCCGTTGGCATGGCAGCTAGGCACCGAAAGGGTGCTACAGCTGAACGATTAGTCGCCCCCGTGAGGTTTGTCTGGCCACATCTGTGACAACATCCCGTTTGTGCGCCGATTAACGTTACTTGTTCATTGTACCCACTTACGCCCCGAAGTACTGCAACCCTACTACCTGAAGACAGTTCTTACGACACTTTGATCGCTTTATGACACTGAGCTAAGAGATCGGATACTGTTTTGGTTGCCGGAAATATTAATGCCCAAGTAGCAAGGTCGTAGGTGGTAATCTTGGGCTAAGTGAAGCGACAGGGAAAGCCAGCTGCGGATATTTCCTATCCAGACAAGAGAAAAGCAAGCGGGATACTAGCAGGGAAGAGGCTGTGTGGACCACATCTTCACACTCCATCATGGGTTATAGAAACGGCATGAGTATAGGAGCCTTATAATCTTGCGCTCTATCCCGCCGACCGCTTCGCTCTTCCCACGTTGTTCGTGAAACTGGTTATCCCCCGGAAATTCGTGAATATAATGCACTGTTTGTATACACATACTTCTAGGCACATGAGGATGTATGGGGAGCTCTCCAAAAGCTTTGCTACAAGCAGTAGTGTTCGATAAAGGTGCTCATTCTCTCTAATTTTGTTTAATTTCGTTATTGATGAGATAGTAAGACGAACTCGGGTCTTGGAAGTCCACATTTCTCCGAGCGAGGACACTGTGGGCTTGGAATAGCAAACGACATTGTCCTCGTTTTTGAGAGAACGGGAATCGCAAGCATTACCAGAAAAGCTGACCGAGGTCATCTAATCCCTTTACACTGCTTCGCGCCAAAAAAATTTAGGGGCATGTTGAAGGACGTATGGTCTATGAACATGTCCCTAAGAATTCAAGGGGTGAAACTGGAAGTTGTGGTACACCAGCATATCTCGGAAGTTGCAATAGCTCTGATGGTAGTGTGAAAGATGAAGTCAACGTATGAATTTCTAAGACTGGAATTGATTTTTTCACTTTGGGTTAACTACGGCACCACTGGGTCTCAAAGAACGCGTGTATGAGACTCGACTGCTGGCTGTATTGTTGTACGGCTGCGAAACTTGGCTATTTCGGGGAAGGATACGAGACATCTTCAGGTCCTTGACTACCGATGTCTCATAACTATAGCTGGGATCGGCTGGAATCAGCGAATTCGCAATGACTTGATCAGGAAACGGGTCCCTGGTGAAGCAGCAGATACTTCACGCCCAACACTGCAAGCTAAGGTGGCTGGGCCCATAAGAACGCTGTTTTTTGTCTAATATTGCCGGCGGAGGCCCAGAGGTGGACAGAATAGGACACGGCAAAATGGAATGAAGAATACTACGGATGGTCTGGGTGTTGTTGGTGCTTTGGGTATTTCGGGATGGAACCTACGTGACCTCCTGTGTTTGTCAGGAAACACTGAAAGATGAGGCAGTTAGCCAATGTCAGTGGAGATTATGTTGGCCGTTACTATCGAATTAGTTTGACTGAGTGTTTGAAGCGTAGGCACCTCAGAATTTTTGGTAGGCGAGACCGAGACCAATCGATCCGTCAGGGACAGAACCTCCGAAACAGTAACACGCCGCAGTCAACGATGAGTCCACCGACTCTACGGAACCACGAGTTCAAGTTCCATACCTGATCACTCCAATTAGAAGCTCACATTTTGTTTTCCTGATCCCCCTTTGCCTCAGAGATTATCAAACTCAACTGCAGTACGAGCCAATTGTTCATGGGCACGGCTCACCAGTGAAAATAATGGTAGGGGTGCAGGTGAACCTATCATTTGATCTCGCTACTCGTGAGTAGTACAATTTACTATAAAACGTTTCGATGACCGGGATGTTCAACGTAAATTAAAGCCAAACGAAATGGCTCTCAGGGAACGTCAAAATGATGAGCGCGCAACATTACAGAACTAAGAAAATCAGTTGACTTTTGTCACCTGTGCGACGAAATTGTGGAATAGATAGATAGGCAGCATCACAGTAGGGTCGAAGATGCCACGCTCATCGGGGTGCTGATTCGCCAAAGAAAACCACACCCCATTCCAGTTAATATCACCTGAAATACCTTTCAGGTAGCATGACTGTGAGGATGGATGAAACATAAACCGACCTATGGCAAAACCGAATATGTCAGGCCAACAACAAGATAAGCCGAGAAAAGAAGCGGAGAAATTGAGAAACACGAAGAGTAATCTTCCGTAGCTTACATTGTTGATGGTTAACATCACTCAGCCTACACCAGCCTTCCATGACTGGCCAAATGATGTCCCTGAGTTCGCATGCTAATCTTTGAGTATTTAGGGGAATTTTTTATTGACTGAGAAGATCCTGTTGGAACTACATGAAATGTCTTTGAAAACTGCGGTTCCATTCAGGATCGTGGTGAGGGAAGATATCGCTGGGAAACGTATTTACCTAGATCAAGAAAACATGAGCTCCGAGTGATAGAAAGGTCTCATTGTGTTGGATGCACCCAAAATAGCTAGTTACATAAGAAAAAAACGAGAAGAATCAATACACGCAGATCGAAACCGAACAATGGATTCCCGCAGAAAACATAACCAACGGAGCAGAAATATAGGATGAAATCAGTCTGTGATTTCCCATGTGCCTTGTATAACTGAACATATTTACCATAGCCAAACACATTTACCGTCTAATTCCTTAAACAAACCTGGTAGAAACGAAGACGTTTCAAATGTCCCTTGTCCTGTAGGTTGACATCACCCAGGTGAATTGATATAACAAACCCTTTGTGAATTTTCCTCCACATTGGTTGGTGTTTATCTCGGCTGTGCGAAAAATACTGCACGAGTGGGAGTGGTTCTGGTCAATCCCGAGAGTACGCGCATTTGGAGAGATACACTGTTGTAGTAGGGGAAAACAGACAAGCGGAACACCAACTATTTGGGATTCTACTGCGAATATCCAGGTAAGAGCTCCATCCAAAGCGCAAAAGAAGACGGTCCTCCTGCGCCAGGCGGGCTGCCACTGACTCGTCACTTTAATATAGCCAATTGTCACACATGTTCTAATCTCCAATCTGGAGGGCCAAGAGGCTGTTTGTGAGATAAACTCTGGTTGTGGGTTGTGTGTGAGTTAGCACTGGTTTGCACCAGCAAAACATGTTTCCTTAAATCGCGACTTACGTGCGCATAATAAAAGGAGGCGGTCTTTCTGCGCCAGCCGGGCTGCCACTGACTCGCCATTCACAGGCGCTATCCCGCTACCGCACCACGCGGGGACTTTTGCCTGCTGGGTTTCCCCCCTGGGCCGGTTCGCCCCTCCTTAGGCGACCTGGACAGCCTGCCTTCCGACTGACCATCCATATCGGCGCCGTGCTTAGCGTGGACGCCCGATCAACATGCACGAGTCAGCACCAGAACTCCCGTCCCCGAGAAATTCCGCCACCCGGCCTCCAAGTAGCTAGATTACAGGCGCACGCCACCACGCCCAGCCGACGGTCACAACGCTACGCACACTGTTCACCTACATTTTCGCGCTGGCTGTCGTGTGTCTGCCACATGCACACAGATTAACTGCTATCGAGTATATGAGAGCACATAACACGCATCGGCCAATGGCTAGTATTCTACGAGTACTCAATTATACATTTGTCAGAGGTTTTGGCCTCGGTCAAAATGTAAGATTGTGTTTTCTGCAAGCGTTCCAACGACAACAAGGGAAGCTTGGACACCAGTTTCTAGCATACTACAGAAATCTAGCCCGATGCAAGTTTTCCAACGACAACGCGAGAAGCTTGGTCACCAGTTTTTAGCACACTACAGAAATCGGATGGCAAGGAGAAAGCACTGAAAGTTTTCAACGTACTAAGTTCCCTGAGCAAACGATCTGGGACCATTTCCAGTCCAGAAGTATTAGAGGTTGGAAGCGGATCGTCCATGGTTAAATTGACCACTAATTTGCTGAGATGAAAGGGAACAGTCTTGCCTGACACCACTCGACAAATTGACCCCAGACAAGAGCTAACCATAGACCTTTACGCATCCACCAGAGTTGACGTACAGTGCTTTTCGAGCGTCGGGAACTTATGGGGCCACTTGTTTCATAGACAATGCCACAGTGCCCGACGATCAGCAGAGGCACAGACAACTTTTGGAAGAAATAACTCACCCTCGATAGATGAACTGATCACACTACACAGGTTGCGTTGGCTTGGCCACGTGCTGTGTATGCCAGTCGACCGACTTCCTCGACGCGTTCTCTTCGCACAACCACGTGAACGGTGGAAACGAGCCAGAGGCGGTCAAACAATGACTTGGCAGCGAAGTATAAAAGCCATTACAAGCAAACTCAGCTGCGTTGGTCACTGCCGTCTCCCTGGATGGGGACCCCGAGAAGGGCCACATCAATGGTTGGAGACATGGTTGTCAGACATGGCCCAGTCGTGCCCTCAATGGCGCTCGTGCATCCAAGCTATTGCCTTCAATTCATAACTCCCCAATTCCCCCACGTAACAGTCCACTGACAGTGCTGTATTGACGCACCAATTTACTAGCTCGCGCCTCCAATGAACGGCTACCTACCCCACCTCCCCAAATCATCCGTGAACAAAACTGTGGCAGCTACAACCACTGTACGAAAAGTACGCGGTTCTTACAGCTGACAATGATGATGATGACACCGTTGGTTGCTGGAGGCAATGTCGCTGCCTTGGGAATTGGCGAAAAGAGAACATGTAATCGATGCAACCTTCTGCAGGATTGAACCCAGTCTGATTTCCGAGGATTTGCCTCCCTCATGCTCTTACCAGTTAGCCTTCAAAAGAAGATATCAGGGAGTGACTTCAACGCCATAGCTGTCAGGCTAATGCCAAGATGGTGTTCACACAGTGTTTGTTGAAGTATTTCATTCTGCGGACGATTCCTCTCCACTCCGTGTGACACCACTATCCTTCTTCAGCAGAGTAACCCAAGATTCACCACCTTCTTGAAGATTTCTGAACACAAAACTTCTTGTCCTGGTGCCTTATCAGGTTTTGAAGGGGATAATTTACACCTTATTTGTTCTGCTAGTGGACAATTAGGATTTACATTTCACTCACTCAGCGGACATTTTATTCACAGGACTTGTTGAAACAGGTAAAAACAACGTTGAAAATCGAGCATGTATTGATTGCAGTGATATGGGGCTTTGTGCACATATAGGGAAAGAGCTAGGCCACTCGGAATGAGTTTTAGATAGTCGAGAACTGACTAACCATACGTCATAACATGACATGTAAGTAGATGATCGCTTGCTTTGAGGGCATCACCATCTACTCGAGTCACGGCTTAGGGAAGGAAGAAACGCGCGTCTAAAAGCTGACTGTCCATACAAACGTTCTACCACTGCAAAGCGTTGGTAGCGCCTGTGTGTCCTTCTGCTTAAGAGGTCTTGTACTTTTTCAGAACTCTCGTCCAAAGCCATCGGTAGGGTTTATGGTATCTGATACATATGACGACCAACAAGCCGCTGAATTGAGGGCAAAATGTACGAACTGATCGATGGTAGATGTGATAGCTGATGATGGTACGTTTGCTTACAGACAGGTCTACAGGCCTCCTCGATTGCCAAAGGGACAATAGATGCCTGCAGTTGGCTGCATATTGAAGCCTGCGCGAAGTAGGCGAGATCATGGTTGCTGAACCGATCGGCTATCAGTTTTGCCAGTGATAAGCTAGCTCGGATGATATCCCGGGTATTCGAACCGGCTGAATGAAAGCACAGCACCAACAAGCGAGACAGTTACGAATTGCCTAGAGGTAAATAGGCCAACTCGTAGGTAGAACGTACTCGGCAACGTTCTCTTCGTAATCAAGTGACTACGGGTAATTTGGTCTTTATTGTACGGGAAGACGGGTAACAGCTACTGCTAGGTAAACTTGTATACCTCATTGGGAAGTAAGGGGCCTAACGTGGTGCAATATTTTACGTGCTACAGCAACCCATCGTACTTTAATGGGGGAAGTCCATTTCAGCATCCGTCGATACACGTCAATAGACAGAGGTGTGGCAAAGTCCCCTGGTACTCTGGCTTGAGAGTTGGAACGGCTGTGGCAACCTGTTCCTTAAAAGTTGGACTACTATGGAAGTCTTCGCTGACAAGTGTGCCCCTGTTGTCAGTTGTTTGAGACAGAGTCTCTCGTTAGGGAATCTGGTCATCTTCCTGTGTAGGTTTGGGCCAGACATAAAGCTGCAAAATTGACGTGGCGGTCGGACTTGAAGTTTGCAATGATCCCACTGGCTGAAACATCGTTCCATGAGGTGCAAAGAAGGCCAGAGGTAAGCAGCCAGACAAAGAGCGGCAAGACCCGTACCACGTGAAACCTTATTAGGAAGCAGTCTGTAGGTAAGGTCGTACTGTCCTCTGCGTTAGGAGTGTGATGGCAGTAGGGCGTTGCCCCAAAACGGCCAGTTATGACATCGTAATTTAACCAAGACATAACGGAGGGCGTCCTATGGACAGTTCTTAAAACAGCGATAAGCGGAAAAAACGGTTATGGAGCGTTTACTTCCTGGTTCCGTAGACAGTTAAATGTCATCAGGCGGTTAAATAGCCGTTCGGTAACAGAGAAATACGATCAGACAGTAGCTATATAGCCCTTGATTAACTTTGAAATGAGGTCAAGTAGTGGTTATTTAATCGTCCAATAAACGCCGAACACGGTTATATGACGCTTATTCCTCAGTTATTTAACATGCAAACATGGCTTAAAGTTGTTTTTTAACCTTAAGATAACCACAACATAAGGTTTATTCTGGTGGTTTACAGGACCACCAACGAACCATGCTGGGTGATTATTCGACAGTTATATAACTGTCATCCAACCGGAAAACTGGGTTTTCCCGACTACTTGTGCTGCTAGGGTAATACCTCGGGGATCGAAAAACTACTGGGGTGTTCACCCACGGACAGTGAGTACGTCGAAGATGTTACTCCTCATGGATCAGATGCTTTAGAAATGCAAATTGTTCCAAATGACCTGAACGATTCTGCTGAACAGTTCGGCACGCACTTCGCAAACCCAAACCTCAAGCTTGCAGATCAGTGTAGCGAGTATTTTGCAGAGGTTTTTGATGACATGTGGAGCAAACCAAAACCCAAATTTACCTAAGTAAGAATCACCAGCATATGTAGTGCTCCAGTGGATGCACCGAGCGCTTACTAGTGAAAGCTCGCACTGGCAAGCTTACTGCCCAGCGCTGAGTACTTAGCGAGTGGTGCTACACCATTTCTCACTTGTGCCTTTCAGCTGAACGGAGGCTGTAGAACGACAAAAATAATAGTTCAGCTGTAACACCCTTTCGGTGCCTAGCTGCCATGCCACCCGAACGAAGCACGAGGGCTGGGATACTGCCAGGTTGCCCAATCCTAGACAGGGGAAGCCGAGATGCAGAGGTCGGGTTTGAAACACGGACGTTTCCGGTCAGTAAATCTATACACTGAGCCATCTCGCAGAATGACAAGAACAAACGCGACCCTGGGAGCTTGGACAAAAATTTCGGTCCTATGCATCAAGCCATAATCCGCGATGATGCTCTCCCCCAGAAGGGAAAGCAGCAAGGAGAGCGCAATACGCGCATGGCAAGACGGCTTAAACGGCACCATGGCGCGACCGCGCGTTCTTCCAGCAAAGGTGGAAGAGTGCCGTTCTTTAATTGTAGCAGCAGATGCTGTGAGTGCCAAGGCATATAGTTTGCCGGTGAGGTGCAGTGTTTCATGTTTATTCGAGTTGTCCTAGCCAGATGGATCCAAAATCAGGCAAACAAATGCGAATATCCTGTCACCCAAACAGAGTAATTTGAGTATGGGGATTGTTCTGAATGTCTTTGATCTTTATTCCACTATAGGGACTCCATCAGCTGCGGGTCCACTCCGAGTTCGAAACTGACTTCGTTTTTTGCTCGCGTGAATTCGTGAAGGAATTCTTTCGTTGTTTAAACTATTTACAGAGTTAATACGTGTCATTTTGTTCAATTTTTCACTCCGACATAACCTTGCGTGGAAACCTGTCAGACTGCACTCCATTTCTGCGGTGCACTTACTTTCAATCATGAGCCAGGTTATTACAGGCTGCTCCCCTCCACAGCTATCGGTGGACCACAACAGATGTGGACAAAATGGATGTTCATCGAACGTAAGACACGGAATGCAAAGTCACGCTTGCCACGCCTGGTGGCATTGTAAATGTACGGGTTTGCAGGATGACCAGATAAGCCGATTGTCCAACTCACTTGACCCGTTTGTATGTGCCAGGTACCCCGACCTTAGGGGTACCTAAGGTAACAACTGGCAAGACAGCTAGCAATAACGAAAACAAGTCTTTCTTCCTCGGTCGGAAAGACCAGTGCGAGTGTTCAATTTCCATCTGGATACTCGAGGAAAAGGTGGTACTTCTTTCGAAAGATTTGGAAGATTCAAACACAAAGAACGAGGCTTCCAGAACAAAAGTCGATGACGAACTGGCCTCGCTCAACGAGTTCACCACAAAACCTGGGATAACAACCAAACCGGACATCAAAAACGCGGTGCTCCACGAGTTAAAAGTAGCAGCCACCGAAATTTCTAACCGCGAAGGGAAAAACCACGTCTCCCAACGGAAAAGAGCACGCGAAAACCGGAAACTCAGGGGGTAAGACCGCCCCATGCAAGCGAAGA
>SJOL01004876.1:253988-287752 GCA_004794785.1 Opisthorchis felineus | reverse complement strand
CATGTAAAACATGCTAATATTCTTCGGAAGCCCGCGGTATATATTGGGATGCTCTTTGCCAAAAGATCGGTCGGATTTTTGGGTTTGTGATACGAAGGAAATTGCCGATTTTGAGCAGGGCACCTGTAAAATCTGTTTTTTTTTCATTGGTACAGATTCTTGTTCTCTTGGGCTAATGTTTCCTTTATTTCATAATATTACCAATAATTGCAATTAGGGTTGGGCAAATCTAACTTTTAGCAGTCGCTACCGCAATTAATTCCTTCAATTCTGTGGTTTTCCACTAAATTGACGACTCCGTCAGCATCCAACGAGAAATTTGGGTAGCTGTGATTTTTATCACAAATATATGAGAATTTGTGTCCCACTGGTTACTTTAATGTGTTTAGAAGCTTCATACAGCAGTGCACCTTTTGTGCAAAACTTTTACTAAGCAAAGAAGCTGGTCACTATAAGGAAGATAGTTCTTATGAGGGAAAGGAACAAAATCGCACAAGCTTCAACCGTTGTATTGGTATTGGTGTTTGTATATTAGAGGTTATTAGCACTGTGGTAACTATGATACCGAATGACGTCTTTGGGTAGAGGGCCATTTAAGAATTTCCGCCATACTGTCGAACCTGCTGTCGAACCATAGAGAACAGTGGCAATTTCTCACAGCAGCGTGGAGATCAAATGTCATTTATCTTCGAAATCCTTCATTAATAAATTTTTATTCCAACCTTACTATCTTAACCCAACTTGTGTGTGAGGTGCCTGAGAGCCATGACAATCGGCAACGCATGCAGCTGAACATTTTTCTTTTTTTTTCTTCATTTGAACAACGTCATTTGTTTGTTGTTAGTAGTGTGAGGACATTTTGGAATTTTGATGGAGATTTCCTGTAAGTGAAGACAATCTATGAAGAAAAGCCTAGAAACACTGAAAGGCTGTTCCAGCTTTATTTTGAGTCATCAACAGTGGGCACTCCCGAGACCCAGAGAGTTTCGAACCCTTGACCCTACGACCAGTGGTCAAACATTCAAACATTTGGCCTGCAGAACAGTAGTGGATTCGCTCTTACTTAGACGGGATATAACGCCACTCATCTTTTAGTCACAGGAACCACATCACGTGACCACATATTTACCTGATGCTCAAGTAAAGACTTCTCATATACAAGTTTCGCTCACCTTGTTAAATTATTCACCCCCCGAGACATCCGTAGATAGTGAGGATTATGTCTAAGTAATTTATCGAGAATAACTTTATTTCATGACTCTTAACTTTCGTTTTTTTAGCTGAAAATCGTGTTAACGAAGTCTATGTATGTAACCGATACTGAAAGTGGCAACTACATTGTAGCGAGATGTATTCATTTGTTAACAGATTCTTCATAGACTAAAAATCTGCGGGTTTTTGTAAACCCGCATGCCAATAACCAAGTTGGACGCCGTCAAAATCCAGGTATCTCGTTAACGTGCGAGTCTTCGTTACGCCATGTTCATCATGCACATTTAACTTGGATACGACATGCAAGCAGCACCGAAGCACCTCTTTCGATTCGAAATATCTGCATTATCATGGTACTAAATTCATGGTTGCGTGGAAAACCAATACTCTATTTTTTTCGGTGCAGAGTGGGTTCTTTTCATTCAGTAGGGTCATACGATTTTCAACTTTCTGTGTCCTTATGCTGCCACTATCGACCAACAGGCGCTGGACGCGATGCACACACCACACGTTATCCGCGCGTGTTCGTTGGATGAACTGCTTACATGTGACAAGCTAGATTTGCACGGGTGCGGATGAAGAGACGGGCAAAAAAAAATGTCACTGGTAAGTCATCTAATGTGAGTTTGCACTTAGTGGAAACAAAAAACAGAGAAAACTGGAATATCCGTCGACTAAACTACGACCCAGGCAACGTTTAGAGCTTTTTGTAGTAGTTTTCTCGTTTCACTCCTATTCTACAAATTCAGAAGTACGGTTTACCCCAAGGATTGTACTCCCTCCTAGATGGATTTAACCCACATCTATTGCAATCTTTTAAAAGCTGTTTCATGGCTCCTTTATTGTGGCTTAATGACTTTCACTTCTGGAGACTCATCAGGTAGACCTATTCCCCGGGCTTCCATCAAACTTTCGTTGCAGTCGCAGACGAAATTGTGCGCAATTGTCTGCACAACAGCAATTGAGGAGGTACACTCATTTGAAAATTACGTCGTTGATGACAATAGTGTACTTCGTCGTTTAAGTCCACTACTGTTTTGTGGCTCTGTCCACGTAGGTGATAGTTCAAACAAAGTTGATGATTATGATGAATATGCGATCATTGCGCTGACAAATAAGACCCGATTTTGTTATTGCTTCTGCAACCCTTTGAGGAAGTTGAGGTAAACTAACAAGAGAGCTGTGCTGGTACTGTTAGGAGATTCCGGAATCTTTCAATTGATATTTCGTGAGACAAGTCAGGCCATACCAGAAAGTTGAGAAGAGCTGTACAGCTGTTTCATCTCTATTGGGAATCACCAGCAGTACACATCTGACGGATCACCAAGGAAATTTTGGCTCAACCTTCCGACTGGAAGATGAAGCCGAGGCGCTACACACTGTGTTGGCGCGAGTTATCGACACTGCTTATCAGCCGCTCTTGGTCCAACGTTTCAGTCTTTACTAGCCGAGATGCTGAGAGTTCAAATTTACCTGGGGTAAGCAAAATGTGCACTGTTGGCGATTTCCTATAAGAATTAAACAACTGTACAGAGTGTCCGGGCTTTTGGTCGCAGATTAAATTCGCTTACAAGGGCGAGAAAAATGAACAGATATGGCTGCCAAACAAAACGGTTACAAGACTTTTTATTGACTAGAAAAAGTAGCTCATTAATTTCTGCCCCACTACTCTGGAAAATTCAGACTGGAAAGAGTGAGAGTATTTTACAGGTGAGATTGGTGCAACAAATTGATTAATATGCCCACGGACATGAAACACCCATTTTAGGGACCGCAGAAAATGTAGCCTTTACTGTATGCAAACATTTAGTGGGTAGGTTAGTTGCTCCAAAAATTGATATGAGTATCAATCTCACGTTCACTTTTTTGGAACTTCGCCAGCTACCAGGACATCTTTTTGGCTGGATTTTATAATGCATACACGAATTGGAACGAGCTGTAAACTTCCAGGTTCCTAGAATGGTATACATCTTTTGCAAATCTTCACTGGTTTGTCAGTGACAGTGTTTTTCCACAGCTCTAGCAGGGCTTCCTTTGGGCAACGAAGTAAATCCCCCTTGTCTAGGGTACGTATACATTCAACCCGACTGTTTTGTCGTAAGTTTAGACATAGGTTATTCCTGATTGCAACCTGGCTACTCGTCGCAATTAATGCAGAGACAAATCTATGGATTAAGCGCACTGGGTGCAAAATATTTTAGTGATCAGCAAGGAAACAGATATCTTTTCTTAAAATATCATTCTCAGGGGCCACCAACCTAAATTTGCTACCCAAAAAACACGTCTGTGTATTCATATGTCTTGGCCCTTCTAAGTTACAAACCTGGATACTAGAAAGTTCTAGTGAGAAAACGGCGTCTTGTGAAGCTCACAGGCCTGGGGTGATCGACGGAACTAAAGAAGCGATATAGTGTAATCGATAAAGCAGTGATATCCATCGGTGGACTATGCAGAGTTCCTTCAAGCCTTGTCTGTTCAATGAGTTATTTTCGCTGGCATAAGCAATCCTCGAAAAAAATTGAAAACAGCTTTCCACTAGTTTGGTCAGTTTAAAGCTCATCAGTTGCAAGTGATCCCCAGAAAAAAATGATTCACCGAATACTTGCGGCATCGTGGAAACTTGAGTTTAAGCAGTTATGTCAAGCATGTGAGCTCGAATAGCTAACCATTACGAAATTGACTGAAAGTCATCCATGGATGTACTAAGAAAGAATCATACATACATCAGGCCAAGTTGAGAACCAGAGCTACTAAGCCTGATCAATTTGTTTTATTGCATAAGCTGACTAACCAAAGCGTAACTGAACTGACTGGACAAAGTTAGTCATGTTACTGGTATGAAGAAGAAATGTGCTATTTCCGAGGACCACCATTTGTGTCATGAAAAGCATGTAGGTTCTGGTTCCTTGGTAACATCAGACCGAAATAGTGGAATGCATTGAGCGCTGTCGTCGGATAAATGTTGTAACCTGCGCCCATAAAATCTGCCAGCCGGGAACTAACAAAAGTTTCAAGAACTCCTGTTAACCATGTTCATAATCGTGTCTACACCGCTATCTTACTGTTCGAGCCTGAGGTTCGGTACCATATTTCAGGGGATATAAGTTTATCGGATGTCACCCAAACTGGTAGAAGTCTATAGCGTACTGTCTGTGAACTACGTATGACTTCCTCCAGTTATTACATTCAACTCTGCTAGCTTATTTGGACTATATGGTCGTTGACTTACTTTTCACCTGATCTTCTTGAATCGTAAAATCATCAATTTTGAATGCCTAAAATGGAGGAGATTGAGATTTAGTCATTGTTGGCTTGGCGACAGACAGACGATTGTGAATACAAATATGATGCATGGGACTCTATTATGAGGCCTGTTTATCTTATCGAGCCAAAAGGCAGCCGCCCGCTTTAGCGGTTAAAGCAAAATTAGGAGATTTTACCGAAGAATAGTTGGAATAAACGATTAGTCTGTCACGTCACATTGTATAGAATCAAAGCCGCATAAACCAGTATGAAGGGACAGGAAGGCAGACACGCAATAGTTAAGAGTGTACTTTCAGTATCCAAATGTTTTATTGCGTACATACAGCTTCCTCAGTGACCAAATGCAGACCTCATTCAAGACTACGTCTTTACGCTGGTCCAAAGAAACTGGGTACTGCTGGAAAAAATGGGATTCAGTTCAGTTCTCCAGAAGGAGTTTATGCTTTGTCGAAACTTGAAGTATTTTAGAAAGTACTCAGCGCATTTAAAGTGGCCTTATTCTGCGGTGACCCAACTGATTCCTGCAAACAACTAGTCATTGAGATCTTGGAAACAGAAACCGATGGGTTTAAATCTATTTTGATTATTGATCCATTTCACGTGAAGAAACCGTGCTGGAAAATTTGAGGTTAGCACCTCTCGTTTGAGTCACTTGATCCTAGCCTGAAGAGTTCACTTTTTATTCAATAATCTCTAAGGCAACTTTTGAATTACAATAAATGGTGGTAGTCCAGCTATTTCAGGCTGCGTTTGAAGTATCATATTACCAAATATCCAGGGATTCCATTCTCATCGGTATCATGGAGAACCATCATAAATGGGGTTCTAAAACTGATACTTTGTTACTGAATGTTTGGTTTACTGCCTGGTAAGACCACGCTTTGGGTACTTTTTGATAGATTTATTCATGAAACACGAGTAATAATTATCAAGATGAAGCCTGGCGACAGGAAGCACGGATGAAGGGCATGGTTAGGTCATCGGGACAACAATATGGAGAGTTATTTGGTCAGCTAGTTGGAAGTGCATTTAGTTGATGAAATAAAGAAGGACTAGTGGCAGTCCGTGGCAGTTCTTGGATTGAGACTTAGCTAAAAAACGGCTTTATCGAATTTTATCCGGCATTTTTTACACAAAGAATACATATCTTTTTGATATATTGGTTGTTAATCTTACAATGGCACAGGTGTTCCTAGCAATTATGCCGGTGCGGTTTAGCAGTTCTGGTTGGTCCACAAAATCCCATTCGGAACGTCTAACTAACAATGGATTGTCACGGTTACTCGCAATGCGGTATCTGTGCTCAGCCAATTAGTTGGGTTATGGAAATGCTGATGAGTAAGATAGTGTGATATGGTGTTTGCCGTAAGCAATCCTTTTTACATTTGTATTAACCACATTGCTAGTGATTTTAAACAAGAATGGTACAGGTGTGCGACACACCCACCATTTTTTCATTGCGAATTGCTTTCTTTTTTGAAGCAGAAAGTCCAAAATAAATCCTTACTGGTTCCTCTGGAAGTATGCACATCGTAGTTTTGTTACAAAGCTAGGAAAAGCTAAAATATTGAACGGATTTTGTTCAGGACGTGTTTGCTGCTGAGGCGTTCTGTTTCATCAAATACAAACCAAGCAACCAGAATAATAAATTTCCTGTGAGACTGCTTGCAGAACGTTCGGCAGTACCGATGAGTGACGCAAAATTCATAGTGTTAATTCTATTTAAAATGGGGAACAATTACGCACTAACGTACCATAGGCCATTTAAATGAAATCTTCCTTGAAATGTTGTGTTACAGACCCGTGACTACATACGCACCTACTTCACCAGGTAAGCAGCCGGCAGTGTGTTTCCTTGGGCCGACCATTTGATACAAGCACACCATATCTACTGTTAGTTGTTTCAAAATGGTTTCATGATAGGTTGCGTTAGGGCTTGGTTTGCTGTAGCTAGAACTAGAAAACCTCAATTTCTCGCAAGTTGGGTATCCGTTTTTGAAGCGATTACCATGTTCAGTAAATTTTCTAATTAAATTAGAAACAGGTATTACCGGTTTTGTTTGATGTTGGTAAAATGGATTCGACGGCATGTAGTTTACCAGCAATTACACTAGAAGTCAAATAAATGTTCTCCCTTGCGAGTTTCAGAGGGTTGTTTACAGAAGTTTTCACTTTTCTGATAAAGACTACTATTTAAAGTTATGGTATAAAAGGTCACACTTTTTCATGTTCTTGACGGAACACTACTTCCGAGGTTGATAAAAACACGAAAAACACGCTTCTGCTTTCAGAAATGTGACCGGATTTGCGGGCTTATAATGCGTGCACGAAAGGGCGTTCATTTTAAGGCCTGTAGGGTCTTATTACCAGTAGATTCAAACACTGTCGTAATACTGCCCTTTAGTCGACCCGCTTCCTAACGGTGGAATAAGAAGGTAAAAGACCTGTTCGAGCTCGGTCGACAACTAAGTGGAGTTATGGAAATTCACAAGCGAAACGCCCATTGGCTTTGGATTTAAACTTTCTTGCAGGGTTCTCTTCGGTTCTGTTTAAAATGTCGAGGATATTTCATCTTTCACTACTGTGCTGGTTTTATCAATCAGTAATGCGGTCTGGGGGCGCAGAAGTCATGTCACCAGCTTCAGATTTAGTTGCTATACTGTTGTCCGACGTAAAGGTTCGTGAGGTTATGTTTGCACATGCATTCGCTTAAATTAGCAATCCTTGCGAGGGGCCATCTGAAGACCGATACCAATCAGTCCGTTCTTCAATGGTAGTCTTTATTTTGGAAGGCACTGTAGTCCGCAGAATTGCGATACAAATGAGATGTATGCAATGAAACCTTTGGTTGGTCAAAACTGTTGGTGTATATGTGCCCCTACTTCAAAATTCACGAATAACATTCTTAGGAAAGGGTGTCCAGCAGTTTTAGACATAAACCTTCTTGCGAGTTACACTGTATCGAGTTGTAGATAAAATCTAGGCATAGGGGGCTCACGTAGCACCAGTTTTTTAAGGAAACTCAACGAGCTGCAAACAGGGTTGCTAGGATTCAGTCTAATCCAACACCTGTAAAGTTTGAAGTATACAAAATAGTCTACCCGAAAAAAATCGTACTCACCAGAAGTTGCCTAAGTGGCCCTGGTTAGGGTTGGAAATGCATTTATTTGTGTGCTAGCAGTAAGTGGTTCAGGAGGGTAGCAGTGCTCAAAATGTAACGAAAGTTTTTTTTAAATTCTTTCTCTACTGTTCATATAGTACATATACTAGGTAGATGGTGTTGCTGTACACTGTTTCAAGAGGACCTGGTCGGAAATTTCAACACCAGTGAGCTGCAAAAGTCTAGAATGTCTTCTGTGTGTGAAACGAATGTGCTGCGTAGCTGACCTTCGAACCTTAGGTCAGACCTTCTCACATTAAGTCTAACTTTTCTATAGTATGTACTTCGGCAGGTCTCCACACCCCAGTGTGGCACCGGAATGGATTTTGTTCTACCTTACTCTTAGATGACAAACAATACTACTGCGTCCCCCTTGGGGCGTTGACCTTGTATGTAGGGCCATCAGTCACCTGATGTCTGAGTGTATTAAAGAAGGAAGATTACTTAAACAGATAATTGGGCGTTTTCCTTGAGAGTCCTGAGTGGGTTATTAGGGTTTTACTGGACGGGGTCACAGATTTGTTACGTTATGTTGGATAAATTTTCGGTATCCCATTTCCCTTAAAACGACACCAAAGAACTTTTAATATAAAGGTTGGATATCTCAGATGATTTTGGATTCATGAAGCCGAAAGCGTTACCCCCCAGTCACTTATGTTTTTTTAATTTTCTTCCTCTTCCATTCACATTCAAATATTTTGGCGCAGAAATGTTTTAGGACATTTTTATTGAGCAACCAGGAGGAAAATTTTGCGAACTAAGTCCCTCATGCTTATATTCGTTTACATAGTACAAACTCAACGTTTTGCGCAATTTGTCGAAATATAGGTAGCTCAGTGTGTGTTTACGGGGGTTGATCAGATAGTAGTTGATCTGTTCGGGATTTGTTGTTTCAGGATTCTTTATAATTATATTGTAATTAATTTGGTCAGTTGGACTTTTGAGACAAAAAGTACTTTCTTCAATAGAAAACACTACTTTTTTAACTGCAATGAAAAAAATTAGGCGTCTTGGTCAACGTTCACTGATTGTACCCATTTGATTTTATATCCTTTTGTGGGATAGAATGCAAAGGTGGCTCAGAGGCACCCTAATGGGAACCCTGAGGGCATATTATTTCCCATTTAAAATTCTTGTTGAAGTATTAGAACCAGGGATCCTGTATCATTCCATACAGGCTGCAGCACAATCTTTGCTGACCTTGAAATGTAATATATTACTATAATCGGCACAGAAGTGTCCGAGACGAAGCACCAGCATCTTTCTCTGTATCACATAGGTATTACATATTAAAATCGTAGATTTAAGTTGTTTACAACACTGAAGTGACAAAACTTGAAACGAAATAGCCTGTCAGATGGTGTGCGAAAAACTTAGTTAACTTAGATGTTTAAATTAGAAAGTCCAAAATCATCAATGGTCGACCGTTCTTACATTTTACTCTTTGTCTGAAACACCGGTCCTGCTGTGCGCTAATGGCTAGTCGTTCTCGAGTGTGAATTTTTATTTGCGGGATCCTGGTCGAATTGGTCTCCCCTATGATGACTGTCTCTTGGAGGATTGTAGTTAATGGCCTCAACTACATTGTGTGATTGTTTGCGTGAGGCTTTTTATTGTTCTTCAGTAAGTGTTACTGATACACAGCTAGCATAGGTGGGCTAGACCACAAAAATTTTTAAAAGTCGTGGTTAGGTAACTTTTTACCGTCTTCCATTTACCAATCGGTCTTTTTTAATACTGAGTTGTTGTGGTACTAATTCACCCCCTAATTTGTATGGTAAATTCAAATGTTTTATCCACTGATGTATGACTCTTCAGTCCAAGATTTATTGCAGCTCACATCTGTCAGGAAAAATTGCGATATCCTACTTGTATACGTGAAGCGTAATAACGGGTATTTCGACCGTAATCTTATTTTAATCGGAGAGCAAAATTTTTTCCCACGGAGATTTTTCCACAACATGATGGGAAGTATAATGCCCAACACGTTAACAGAAGACTGTCAGGAAAGCGAAACCTAACGCATTGGTGAACGAACAGTTTCGCTTGCTCTTCCAGATTTAGATGAATTACACATTCACTGATTACAGTTCATAGTCAAGACAACAGTTTCTCAAGACAACATTCTGAACTGTTTTAGGCGTAAACGCAACTCATCACGGCTCAGTCAAAAAAGGGAAGTACGGTTGATGAAGCAGAGACAAAGTGCAACATTTTTTCCTGAAAAATACTTTCTCGCATGAAAAATATTCTTTGTTATATCCGCAATCACTGTTAGTTGGGCAGTTATGTTACCACTGGGTAGAGCGTAATAAAAACTAAAAACTCACCATTTTCTGTATAAGTCGTTTGCACCAAGTGTAATACCTGGGTGGTTTAGAGGTTGGATATTGAATAACCTGCCACTTAATTCCGGTGCAAGCGGGATTCACAGACTGGGCGTGATGTTTCCGTCGGTAGATAGGATTTAATGGCACGATAGATAGACGGACTGATCGTGCGTACACCGGTTCAGGTGTGTCCTCTCTTTGTGTTCTATCCTTTCCGATCAATCTTCGGGGATGGGAGTGTGCGCCGGGAACGGTAGAGGTGTAAATACCTGTGGGCTGTTGTGTGTATGCCGGGAGTATGTTCTTCCGTTTCTTCCTAGCTGTAGTGCAACCGTTTTTCCCGGTGAGGTGCAGTCGTTTCCTCTCACCGAGGCCAAAACATTGAATGTGGATACGACAGTCTTCCCAGTCTGCACCATCGTGTCGACATGTGTGACTTTTAGGGTCAGAAAAGGTACCGGGTTGGTCTATGCAAGCAACGATCGATGGGGCACTTCGGGACAGTGCACAAACTTGGATGGGTTTGGGAGAGTTCCAACGTATCTGTTCGATGTATCGATTGTGTCGATTTCTTGATCCATATCCTGTTTCACATACCGAGTTTTGACTAGTTGAACGTTTAAAACGACTGATTGGAATTTGGTAAAAACCAACTGTTCTTGAACTTGAAAGCAACCGGTTGTTAACAGCTTTCTCCTGCTGATAAAATTTTTCCCACTTCACTGGAGGTAAGCTCCATTCGCGAGGGCGGCGGAGGGGAGTGGTGTAGTTATTTAGGCTTTGAAATTCATAGCTGCGATCGAATACATATTGGTGAGATTGAGACCGATTGATCGACGTATCGAAATTGGCAGAGTGGTTTTGGTCGATGTAGCCAAAAGACTGGGTGCGACTGCGGTGAAAAAAAAACCAGAAAGAAGTGTGACTGATATATAAAGGAGCTGTGCAACTGATATCTATGGAATATTTTGAGACTGAAATATATTCGGATGGTAATGGATTGAGAGTTAATTAATTTAATTTGTCAGATCACCAGACGAATAAAGGTTTAGCGAATAAGTATTTGTTCAGTATTGGAGATTAGGCTTTACACCAAGTGTGGTGCTCTAAATCGCGGCAGCATTTTCGAAATTGTAAATGAGGCCAACAGTAAAACTTCTGTTACCTCCTTCAGTTGTATCAATTCCATTGGCGCTTGATGTATCCACTTAAATCGTAAGCTTGTTTCTACGGTGGGGAAGCTGCCTTCTGTGTGCGTATGGGTTGACTCTAATGACGTTTCCAAAATGTACTACCCTAATCAGCGCAGAAGTGCACAGTATCGGCTAAATTTATTTATTCAACTTTAAAATGTTTCCGCGGTTGGGATCCATAAGACCATGCAATACGAAGCCAGCAACATCCGCATTGACGTTTGATGTCTGAGTTTCTGACAGATGACGCTGGTCGTAGTAACATCTTCGTGAATTCAATATCAGGCATGCGCAGGACCTACGCAGGAGTCATCGATAAACGGAAAGACAAATAGTGTCAACTGGTATCACCACTTGGCATCCAATCCGTTCAGATCACGTGCGATCCGCGTTGGAGATAGCAGCGGACAAACTACTGGAGCCAGCGAAAGGTGTCATCTCGAAGGACTTAGGCTTTTTGTGTATTTCAGCACTGACCGGACGCTCGCTTTGTTCAAACATATCCAAGGTACGCTTGGCTTCTGAGCATCTTTAAAGAGCACGGCTAATCCACAGAAATGATTTTTGATGCCGTTTGTTCGGTTACCATATCCTTTTTTGTTTTACCGTTTTTCAGTTACTTTAAGCGCATTATTCACTGATGACGGAGAGTGATCTATCTTGTACGCCTAGAGTCATGCTAAATAATCCTGTCATTACTACTCACTAACAGATGCTTTTCAGCCTACACATTTAAGGACCAACTTGATAACATTCACTACATTGCTCACAACTAAAAGGGAATCTGTTCAATTCAAACTGTCGAGCCAAACCGCTTCACAGTGTTGAAAAGCGAATTGTGTCGTACTGACTGCGTCATTGTTCAGTCAAAATCGACCAGTACCAATGAAACAAGGGTACTAGGACAGCCATTGCTGATTTTTTTAACATAAACACGTATGCTGGCTTTACCTACACAGTAGGCATTAATATCGCTTAGCAGGTTTCCAAGACCGTCGTCAATCTCCAGAAGGACTGAGATAAAGACTGTTCCGACGGAACAAAGTTCTGCTCGGAATTCAGTAAAGCAGGCTGTGGTTAGGCGCTTTGAGGCAATGCCCCATTTTGAACAACGCTGTTGGATGAAGAAGGGCATTGCTAGACGGTACCCAGTCACAAACCCATCAATTCCAGATATCTGACGGATAAAATAATGCAGAATGTCGCCGAAAACATCAAAATCACAAATGAATGGAGGGTTGATAGATACTTTATAACCTCATAAGTTTGGTCAGCTCCTGGTTATGTTCGTAGACCCAAGAAACGTTAATCCAATGTGGTAGACAAACTGTGATGTCGTTGAGGTGAGTCAGGTGTAGTGAGTGTCTGGCGAAAGAAGTGACAGGATTGTGACGCACTACGATATCTTTGTTCCGGTCCATCAGACCCAACTTAGGTAAATCACATTAGGACACACGTTCTTTTACTTGCCTTTTAAGTCTATATTTAGCTTTTCCAAATTATAGTTCGCCGCAACCGAAAGCGAATTAGTAAATACAGTTTGATGACAAAAGCTGTTCTCCAGGTGTTTCAGTCGGAGGCGGTGACTTATTATCGTTCTAAATTGCACAACTTGAAAATTTCGCTCCAATACTCCGACTGGGTAAGAGGGGTCATGGTGCGCTGACTGCCGCTGAGGCTGAGTAACAGGAAGGCATCAAATGTTGACGGATTCCACCTATTGATCCTGCGATAGTTGATACCACCTCTCATAGCTATCCTATCCAGTTCGTGAAATGGGAGAAGATAGAAATCAAGGAATTCCTAAATGGACAGGTCAATCCTTTCCCTGTCCCTAGGTCAGCTTGAAGTATGCGAACGAAAGGGTTTTGTAGACCTCGGACATACTCTTCCAACCTGCTGAGAGCACTAGACGGTTGGATCAGGTCACTGCGCAGTGTTCAACCTTGGAAGATCATTTTCCTTGATTTCAGCAAGAATGTTAATAGATCGTGGCATTGAGCCCCTCTAGAAATATTGTAGACATGCCCAGACTGTGTACCACTGCTTGAGTGGCCGAGGACTTTTTGAGGGACACCACTATACAGTGGGCGTATACGTCTTAATGTCTGCCATTTGCGCAACTAGCATTGGGTGCACTCGTCGCCGGTAACTTTTCAATTTCTAGGTGAACATCCTATCGGACGAAGCAGCCGGGGAATGTCTATAGAACGTCGATGGTCTCAAAATTTGGCCAACTGTCACCAGAAAATCCTGTTGGATAGCACGATATGCCAAATATCCTGGGACAATGACAAGTATAGTCGGACGTTTCGTAAATGCTGCCAAGTGAGGTCACCTGCCCGTGGATGTAACGGAAGACCCCAGTCCCAGGAGCGCTATCCTGAATGCAGCGGAAGAACTCTGATTTGGGGCATAGACGAATTTGGAAATTCATACGAAGGAATGCAACCCCAGTAACGTTGCAGCGAGACATCAAATGTTCTGAGAGTTCCATCAGCCGATCTCGATCTGGATGAGAGATACATTACGGAAGCATAATATCTGTGCTCCAAAGGGAAAGTTAAAAAATAAACAGAATTCAACACAGGGGATTCTTGAGTTATGGGGAAAGATATGCGTAGAGTGCAACAGTAAATTGGGTCTGTTCAAAGCCAAATGCCGCTACAATGTAGTGTGTGCCATTATCTTTATTTCATCCTATTGTCGAGAAAGCAACTATCAGCAGAGTCACTCCTAAATCGAACAAACACTACTCCCACACGCAACTTGTAGAAGCAAACCTTTAATGACCGTAAATTTGTGTTCTGTCCTTTCATCGAAGAACCTGGGGGAACAGAAAAGCCTCAGGCCTGATTCCCCCTCTTTTACTTCAGCACATCACTTGCCCTTCTGGCGCAGTGATTGATAAACAGTAGAGGTTAGACAGAGCGTTGTTTTCTATTATCCTCACCTAGACTGAATCTATACCTGAAAGTATTCCTCAGTGTGATATTGACGGGAAACACTAGGTTTGCGCTATGTCTCGAGAGATCGATATCAAGTCGGGTCAGATGAAGCACATAACACAATTAGTTTAGCGTGCCTTTATCGCTTTCAGAAACGCCGCAATTATTTATCCCAGTCTCTACCCACGCAGAAAACTGAGTATGATTATTTTAGATTGTAATTGCGCTACTGACGGAATTCAAGTAGGAAGAGTAAATGATGCTGACAACTACTCAGATATATGCGCCGTTGCCAGGTTGCACCAGCTATGAAAGTGTTTAAGGTGTCTGTTACAAAACGCGTAATAATTCATAATTTACCCAAAGTCCATATACTCTTAGGGTTGTTTTTATCACTCAACAAAACCACTACTGAAATAAGCAGAGACCGCATCCATCAGACTGTTAGGATCCAATGTATACGTGCAGAATTAAAGTCTTTTTGTTTTCTCCAACTCTGCGAAGTTTATGGCAAATTAGAAAAGGTTTCATCACCCAGCTTCCATCCACCCCCTTCCCCATTCCCAAAAGGCGTACACCGTTTGTTGATGGTAGAAGCGGCAGTAGTGAACTATCTCTTCGTTGTTCCAACAGGCTAGCTCGCACATCGGTACGGGTGAACCACACCAGATGGGGCAAACTGCCCTCCTTGGTTTCATCGTGATGATTAATTTCTGAATGAACAACACGATGCGGTTTTCCCCTGAATTTTGTCTAAACAGCACATAGGGGAGCCCCGTGGGGCCCATGTGTGAGTATTACGGTTAGTGCTAGCTTGATAGCTCACCATCGAATTCACGTCCTTGGGAGTGTAGGCACATTCTTGGTCACCCAGTTGGTCTGTGCTAATTGATCTTCCTTTTAAGACTAAGATTGGTGCGAGCTGGAACCTTCATCACATTAACCTCACCCAGTAAAGTGCGACTAAGCTTGGCCAAGTGAATAATCCCGGTACCCACTAGTCCCATCGAGAGTCGCAGGCACTCTTGCACCTGGCTGACAAGTTAGTTCTGGCTTGTGCTACGCAGACCGCCCCGTTGGCTTGTATTTATCGTGCCACATGTGCTTGACTGCCAAGCGAACGAATATTCATCCAGTGCAACCCACCAAATTAATGATTAAACAGCTCCACATTCGCCCACATCTGAAGCCTGTACCGCTGGTTTAATGAGACCATTTATTGCAAGGTACCACTACTGTACTACAAGCCTGAGGTCTCATTTACTAGTGTTGCAATTTCGTCCTTCCCTCGAGGGCTTAATTCTGGTACCATGACATCGGAGGATGTTATGTCCCTTCTAGAACTCCACGCATTCAGGACATTTCCGCACACGGAAAAACCTGTATCATAGTGTCATTGCCAACAAGGCTATTAAGGCCTCCTAAACGAAGATAGATTTATCCAGGCGGCTGGGCCACCATCCGGAACTTATAATACCAGAGGTGGAAGGATGTGAAGGGGATTTTGGGTTACACTAAGGGGCCAAAAAGGGTTGGATACATGTGATCTTTGCCCCCAAACTCGTGGATGACGGCCAAGTCGTGCGGTGCGTCCAGGGGATTGGAGCTTGATTGAGGCATCTACGGGACATAAATTATGCTGTCCGATTTGATTGGCAGTACGTCTCAAGGTTAGCACTTCCTTATGCCAAGAATGCTTCGCCGGCTAAATGTCCATCCTCTTGCTGGATACTTCGATTTTTTCTTCTTAGCTAGGGGTTTTCCGGCCTATTTTTGTCCTTCTAGTTTTATCCGGAGGACATGTAGTTGACTGCTCTTTCTCGCTAGTAATCTGACCCGAAATAATGGAAACCTTGTGCTTGATATCAGTTTTCACTATACTAGCGCTGATGGTGCCCCCAACAGTCATGAAAATTTCTTGTACTCTTTCAGGAGTTAGGTTCTACACATGTATTTAGATGTCAAACTTTCCTACGTGACGTGGAATTCGCCTCATCTGAGTGACAAAACTAGTGGTAAAACACTACCGTCTGAAACATTTCACCCCTTTTTATCTTCTTTTGTAGCAGGCAGTTTTTATGTCTGTGAAAATGCCTTTCAAAAACATACGATACCAGTCGTTGTAGTAATCATGTCATCTTACCATTCTCTAGTTTGTCCCGGTTTCAGGATTGAAGCCCACATAACCCTTAACAAGTAGGTTTTGTTATGCATTGATTCAAGTCAGATATCACAACTTGAATGGGGAAGACAATAAAAGAACTAACGAAATTCTCGGCAATGTGAGGAAACTTGGAAATTTTCAGCTGAAATTTCATCCTGTAAGTGAGAGCAATCCATGCTGAAAAGCCCAGAAGCACTGTATAGCTAAATCACTCCTGTTAGGAATAATCAGCAGTGTGTATTTTAAGAAACTTAGAGAGTTTCGAACCCAGCTATTAGTTTGAATACCTAACCCTTCAGCCACAAGCTGTTCATCAGTAGGATTAAATTGCACTTTGATGGGATATCGCGCCACTCAACCTTCAGTCATTCGAACCGCGTCATGTGGTCACGTGGTCACGTGCTGATAGACTATCCGACAGAAGAATCCTCAGGGGAAGTTCCGCTCGTCTTGTAAAGTTGTCCTTCCTCTGAGCTACCTATGCATTGTTGTTGGTAGTGTGAAGAGATTTCAGAATTCTCAGCTGAGATTTCATTGTCTAAGTGTAGCCAATCTATGATGTCAAACCAGTAACTATTAGACGTCTGTTTGGCTAAGATGGCATAGACAGATTGTCTTGTGATACCTGTAGCGAGTAGAAATCAGGCTGATAACTAGTAACGATACTAAATAACGAGACGGATACGCCGTGGAAAGTGGCATTAGTTGACAGCAAACTATGTTACAGATTACTGACCACGTGTGGTTAACCTGCTATGCTAGTCCGCTTTTTTCGGTAATCACTTTCCTCCAGATGTTGCCGGGAGTGAAGTATACTGATAGATTGACAAAGTTTAAGTGTTTGATAACAATTTCGGTGTAGTATTGCTGGCAGTGGCGTAAAGGTCTGAACACTCCTTTGGAGTGAACTCGACCTGCGCAGCATGCCTTCAGATTGAGATGATAAGCTTCCGGTTTCAGCTTGCAGCCCGACTTATTTGTCACCTTACGCATTTACCGGGTCCAGCGCTTGAAGCGCGTTCACATAAACTCTCACCAGTTAACTATCATGAATTTCCACTTAGCGGCGAATGAATTGGTGCTAAAATGTTTGATAAATTTTTCGTCTCACTTTAGAGAACAAAGTATCCAGTTGTTGAAAGTACGGGTGGCTACGTGGCCTAATAGGTACAGGAGTTTTTTTAAAATATGTGTGGTATAGCTGCAGCAAAGTTGCTTTCTTTGAGTGCAGCATGGAGTAATAAGCAGCAAATATTCAATGAATATCAATAATTTTCTCCAGGTAATTAAAATGATACCAAAAACACAGCTGTGAACTTTGAACAGCCTGTATATTATTTAGTTTTTTTCTTCCCCGACTTTCTGATTAACGAACCACCGGAGCTATCGAACCAACCATAATTTGAGGCCTGCTGACACTTTCTGGCTGCTAATGGACCATGGTTTTTGGTACTGACAAGTTTACCAGATATAGAAGAGGGTTTCGACCGAAAATAAAATTTGGAACGTTGAAATGCCACCGGACGGGCTTGTGGCCGACACAGCTCAACTACTCCTGAAAGAGATTTGTCTGAGCCCACGCAAAGTCCTTTGGAAAGTGAACTTCAAAGTCTGGACTTTATTTCAGCCAAACTGTTCAACCAGGCTACAGGCATCAAGGTTACAAAATGTCTACTCCATTTCTTTGGATTGTGTGGCTTCTGGTATGTGTATGCATTTCACTTTTTCTACGAATGGAACTCATGGGTCTTCAGCAGCCTCGATAATCGATCTTACTCACTTGTTTGATTGCTGAGTGACATTCTTTAGTGTAACGAGACTACTGGCTTATGCGCGAAGACAACAGTTAGTGAGACGTTCCAGAATTTCCCCTTTTGAGAAGAAGTCTGTCTCAAGGTGATGTGGAGCAAGAATGTATCATTTTACTGTAATATTTCCCGGGAGAAACTAGGACATGGTATGCTTCGAAATTATTGGGAGTTAGCCTTGGTTTTATTTCCAGTGATGGAATCTCTATTTCTGTGCCGGCAAGTGATCGAGTTGTTAGTTCCGTGACGTTAAGCCAGGCTCGCATTTGACAACACAGGTATTTCTGAAGACGTTCCTTGAGATCCATTTTGCCATGGCTTGCGAAGTGGTCTATGGGGGTGTTTCCTCCCACTACTAGATTTTCATCAGTAGCTGAAGTGATGCTTTGGTGATGATTGTGCATGTAGGCCTGTTCACTTTGAGACGGTGGGGATGCATGAATATGTCGTCATCGTCATGTTGTAACCTTGTATGTCTTTAAAATTGCCTCACATATTGAATGGCAGCATTCCCGGTTATCAATTCGAATGAATCGCCCTTTTTATTTTTGGAAAAATTGAACTCTATTTCAGTTTCAGACCTTTTTTTTCGTTTTCCTCGCTACGCAAATCGTTTTTACCGCTTCTGTTATACTACTTTTGTACCAAAACTTTGGTCAGCCATAAATTCGTTTTAATGCATCAACTGGCGACCCGGTTTCGATCACGCGTTGGCTGTTGATCCATATCGGCTTTGCTTGCTTTTTAGAGTACCTCACCGTTTGTCGAAAACCGTTGAGGTTTGTAATTTTGTATTCGTGTAACTACTTTTGTTTTTATAGTACAGCACACTTGCGTAACCATTCGTTCGGAGTTTTGCCCGTTTGGTTGCCAACTTTGGTGCTCTTTGCTCAAACAATCGAAAGGGTCGTTACAATCATCATCATCATCATCATCATCATCATCGTCATTATCATCATGGACAGCACGACATCGGTGTTCAACACTGATGATTCGCTGCCGTACAAACATTATTTAATGGAAAGCGGTATGTGTGCTGTTTCTTGGAAACTGGACGATCATATTTTACGAAGAAAGATCGAGTATTCTTGAGATATCCAGTGCCTCCAGTCAGGAAGACAGCGGTTCGGAGTGGTTGATATCAAACTGTTACATTTTTACCGTTTCCCTACTTCTGGGGTTAATCGATAAACGTTCACAAAAAGTGTTCAATTCCACACTTATTTTGATTCGAACAAGATGGGCACAAATGACCCAGGGCAAATTAGAGAGTTAGGCCCACTCAGTGAAAGCAAACACATGCCAAAACATATGACGTTTTCCAGAAAAACAACAGGAACAGAAACATTTGTTATATATTCAAGGTAACGTAGTTACCTTTTTTGAACTAGCATATTAGGAACAAATTTGCATCTTCCTACTGTATCTTAGCAGCGGTCTCGGTCTGAGAAATGTAGTGCACAACGAAACGACAGATTCGTTCAGAAGGGGGTTGTGTGCTACCAGGTGAATGAAGAACACGGGAAAGTGCGAAGGTGTACAGTTAGCCATTTGAACGCCATACCATTCACATTGGGTTGAGTTTTGTGTGAACGAAATCGAAGCGTACCCTGAGGCGATGAGACGATTCCCCCAGGAGCCTCGATTAGTCACGAACATATTTTTTCTGTACCACAATCTTTCTTGCCCACAACCGGTTACTTGGCACTTTCTGATTTTGTAACTAACAGACCAATTTATAATCTACTTGGAATTCTTTCTAAGTTTTCTATGTGGCCGATTGTTGTTAGTTGGGTTATCATTCGGAACTCTGGTCCAAACCGATCGCATGGTCCATGGGTGAACACACTAGCCAACTCACGTCCAGGTTGCACTGGTGGCGGATTTTCAATGCGCTTGTCTTGCGCGCCAGACAGCTAAGGTTCAAATACCCCGCGGCAAAGAATATGCACGGCTGATGAGCTGTGGCGGAGGTGAAACTCGAGTCAAGTTGTTCTCTGCTATGCTTTGGAATATATGTGCCATCTCAGCCAGAAAAGAAAGGGAACTAGTCAGACGAGAGTGAAGCGAACATACAGACCACATGGTACACGGGCAGGACATTTTTTGGATGTTTTCGTGACGTAACATTGTTGCTGCAACCTCGAGGAAATCTTTGAAATAATGTTTCCTTGTTTCAAAAGGTGCGATTAAAACCCTTACGAAAAAATTTGGTCACAAGCACTTAGCGACAAGTGACACAAGCTGGAGAGTAACAAATTAGCCCGTCTAGATACATACGGGACTTCTTTTTATAACCCATTGCAAAGCTATTTTCAAAATCTAAACGCACACTAATTTTGCCCCGTTTTTAGCCCACGAACCCCAGAAACAATAGAATAGTGTTAAGCTGTTGAATGATGGTTGACAAGCCTCACAATGAGCTAAAATAACATGGATAAGATATTATTTTTGACGGCAGCCAAGCCATTAAAAAGCCATCACCTCACTCTATTAAAACCCTCCGGATGGTCCATACACAGAGCAGGAGTTATACTTAGCAGAGTCCAGAACCATTTACGCTAACAAAATCCTAAACTACGTTGGTAGAGCACTCACGGAATTAAGTTTAATATTTTACCGGTTAATCATTCATTCAACCCACCACCTAGTTGTCGCACACCAATTGGACATCGATGTACTTGCCTCCGTGTGGAAATTTTTTTTCGATTTGAGATAGTCCTACACAGTTTGTCCTCTCACCCACCGAGGAAAATAACACATTCTAACATTGAAAAACTCGTCCATATTGTGATTTTTTATCAGTACATAATAATTTAGGTTCTGTTTGACTGCGAAAATTAAAACTCAAGATCCCAAAACAGGGTAGTTTTAACCTTCTTAAGGAGCCAACTTCTGCAGTTTTATTAGGGAAAAAAACACTTTTAGACATGTCACAAAGACCAGCATCAGTCTAGAGAAACGGCCAGCTTATTGTTGTTGATAGAATTGGCAAACAGTCAAACCTATCGAGCGTAGGTGTGAATTCACCCGGAATTTAAAAAATCGTGTTGTTTGATGCCCAAAGATTACAGAATGCCTTACGAACTAAGACTTACGATTGTCCTGATTACACTTTTGTGTGCATGAAAATCAACTACGAATAGCTAGTTCAATTTTTAAGAAAAAATTGCTATTGATTTTGGATAAATTTTTACCACGTTTAAAAGCATCTGGATCGCCTTAGCATTGCTCATACTACGCTCCAGTTTTTGGAGATGTACTAAATTCCAGACAAACAAGTTGGTTAAAAGTAATGGCAGCAAATCCCCAGAAGACGAACTAAAAACCACTAACCACATTTTACGCTAATAAATTAAAACATCACGGGTTAGTTTCAGGGTGGAATTACGGTGAAGGATGAAACCGACCAGCAAGCGGACTGAGCAAAAAATTAGGCTTCAAATTCAAAGGCAGCTGTTCTCTGTCGACAAAAATGTAGCCTTCTCATGCAAAATATTTGAAACGTGCTGAGAAATTGATTTCTGCCTCTCATAAGGCCCTGTATCTACATAGTTTGGAGGTAGACAGCTTTTATTAAATTAGTGGTATATTCACCGCCATTGTTTCGAGGCTTAATTGAGTCTGTCTCTCTGGTAGACAACATGTACTTGTGAATCCTGAGTTTTGATGTATAGCAAATTATGTCCATCGTGTACTCCGACCGTCCGTTCCAACACAAATTGTCATGCGAATTCATTTTGGGCAACCTAGCTGTACAGTTTCAACTGGGATCATATCAGTGTAAGACATCTAGCACATGAGGTTAACGGCGAAGTATGTTTATCATTACTACCGATTTGGAACGTATATTCGTTTGTTTTCCGAACTATGACACAAACTGAGCTTAAACATCCTGGTACAATAAGTCGCCCGGCTGCTGGATTGAGTTGATGAAGTTTGGTAACCTAATTTATCATTATGAATGTTGACTTTTTGAGTTCTAATTCCAGCTGCTTGTATTTCCCAAACATTCGAGCGGTAAAATGCGTATATCTATAGGCCTGCGGAATAATGATCTCCAGTAGTACTCATCAGATTATTTTGGGACCTTGAAACAATAAACTTCAATTAAGCGGCATGACGTAAATTAGGTGGTAACCTTCATTAAAGCAGCTGAAAAAGGTAGACAACCCGAAATTTTGAAATTCCAATGGAACCACGCAACAGGTATCCATGTGTATCCAGAAATAGTATTTTTTTGGCGAATAGTATAGGGTGTGTCTTAATGAATCAGCCTCAGACAACTGAATGAGAGGCCCGACAAATCCATTCACCTAAATGCAACTTCTACTCGGTCCTACCCAGTCACAATATACTGTAATTTAAGCAACAATATTGTGCATTTTCATTCCTTCCCAGGTTATTTTGTGACAGTAATTCCCAGTAAACAGAGACCTTTGACTGGATCAATTATTAGATTCACCTAAACAAGGTAAAAATGAGAGCTACACTGATTCTAAAGCGCTTCTGACGTTTTTCGTGCTTCTGTGCGTTACCTTTCGTAGAAGAACAAAATATCTTCACCGCGTTTTGTTTTACTTAGAGCAGCAAATTAATATCGACACCACTTTAAGACGTCACAGAGAAACCTTGACTGTTTACGGCATCGTCAATATGCTGTTCATATTTCTGAAGATTATTGTCAGTATGTATGAGATTCCGTAGGACCATGTAGTAAACTTCACCTGTTGTGACTAAGCTTAACGTTGTGTACTCAAGGCAAAGTGGGCCGAGTTCACAAAGAGCAATCCGCAATCTGTCTGCAATTGAAGGCCGACAATAGATGGACTTTGTCAGCTGGAGGTAAGTTTTTCTCTTTCACATTCAGTTTCACCGTTAGCGTTATGTCATTGTTTGGAAGACACGTAAAGGGGTGGCATTAGGGGCGTAGAATTAAAAGTAGTGAACTCCAGGAGCCTCTTCAAAAGCATGCAACGTAGGTGCACCCCGTTTAATCTATTGACCCAGTTTTATGTTTCATGCTTGGCTACTTGCAAAAATTCACGGGTAAGCACGTAAGCATGGATAAAAGCCACGAGCGAATCTTTACTGAAACACATCTCCGTTTGAGCAAGAAGGACCATTCTGTTGACTTAACTTTTTGTGTTCTATCCACGAGAATTGATACGACAATACTGAATTTTCTAGGCCGTAAAAACTTATAAGAAACTCCAGATATTCCGAGACATTCATCAACGAAACTTAAAACTTAAAACTTAAACTTATAAACTTATAAACAGACTTCTCAGACAAAATTCTATTCCACGTAACCAACAGTTCGTCAGAACGTAATAACATATCATCAGTTGCCGGTCTATCTATTGCGACACTGCTGTGAGCAGGCTGCAAGTCGGCATTTGCAATTCTTGTCACAATCACCAATAGTGAACACTGAAAGGCTTGAACCGTTACTTCAGTGAACGTAGATTGTCGCCAAATATGGATCCTGAATTTGACTACACACTCACGCCTTGATATTCTAGTCATTGGTTTGTTCTATAACCAAAGCGACGAAAGTCTTGGGTTCTCCAATGAAGACGTGGCGAGCACCAATTTTGCGCAAAACAAGGCATTCGTCTGCAACATGTATATTTGGAGTGGAATTTAACTTGGCCCGGAAAAAAACTATTTGACATACCAACTGGCGCTGTGAAAAAATTTTGACAAACGACATTCTGGTGATACGAAATATGCACCCTGGATCGCTTGGATCTCTGCGTGCATGCAACTGACCCAATAAAGGACATATTTGTAGACAGACGCTGATCGTGTGAGCCTTACTGGTTGTTCGGGGCATCAAGGGACATATTTCTGTCCGACATTTCAGTGTATTTTCTGTCTTTCAAACTGTTTAGGCTGTCTTGGCGTAAAAAATACTGAGTGAATTGGAAATTTCCTTGACAAGACTGTTTTAGATATATACTGCCAAAATTTATTGGGATATTGTATTTTGAACATTTGGAAAGATTATTTTGGCCACTATACTGAAAAATAAGTAAGACGAAACAAATGTCATTGGCATTACCTTGTTTGCTTTCAGTGATAAAATTCGATATATTTCTAATTTGTCATAATACTGTTCTTGAACGTTTCTCAACTCTGCTGTTTCATTGCTACCTCATTACCTGTAAGCCTTGAAGTTCTTTGAACTAATGTTGAGAACAACTATCTGGTCGGGAAATAACACAATGTTCAAGACTAACGACAGTCGTGCATCTCTCAGGCACCAAAAACATACTCCCGGTGATGCTCGTTCATGTGGAAAGAATTGGTTCCAGAGTTGAGCCTGGGTTGCACAATATGTTCACTGAATTTGTTGTCTAGAGGAGAGTTTATGGACCGACGACCGAGACCACAATGTTTAATAAAGTTGACAAATCCATCGAAGTACACTACTCATGAGGTTCCTGAAAACTCTTCTTGCTGAAAACATCGTTAGCTGGAGAGGGAGAGGTCTGGGGGTAAAGTTGTTCTCTCCTTTGCGGTAGGAGTGTGAAGGCAGTAAGACGTTTCCCACAAGCGACCAGCATGTTCATACTTATGGAGACACGAATACTGGCTTTCCCCGAGGAAGGACGGGTTAGAACAGGTTGCCTGTAAAAGCAACACACTCCGTTCGCCCAACGGTTGACCGGTACATTAGAGCAGCGGCGCTAGGAATAAGGCGGTAATGCCTTACTCCCTGCACCCTTCAGCCAGACCGGTCACCTGCAGTCAAGCAGGTCAGACTGTTGTGTCACTGGCTCGGGAAGCATCCCCGAAGAAAACCCCAACAACCGCTGTCTAGCGGTTCAGAATTTTGAGCCAGAGGCTACTGACAGGGTCGTCGAACAAAACCCTACATCCTCCCACTGCTTTGTGGGTCAGACCTTTTAGTCACTGGCTCATGGTGGGGTACCTCAACCAAACCCCTCTTCGGTTTGGGCAACCGGGAAGTATCATTCGCCCTTGCAGCTGTTCACTCACCGGCCTACCCCTCACACCCCCACCCCATCCAGTTGCCAGTCCCTTAGCCGTCCTTCCGTATATAAACCGTCACCCAGAAAACTAAACCGAAATAATTACTTACCAACCTCAAAAGATCTGATCCACGTTGCAACCGTCAATGTCTGTACTCCATGTCGACTTGGGCAACAGGTCTCCTTCGCTGAAACCTTGCTTTCCCTCTCTTTAGATGTATATTGTGTCTCCGAACCACGCCCACAAACCTGCACTTTAGTAGTGCACCTCATGTTTCTTAGGACAAGCTCAGATGTTCCACACTTCGCTCTTCGAGTATCTGGTGATCCTGCCTCAACGGCTCGTGGTATCTACGGTGTGGGGGTTACACTCAGCCCCAAGACTGAAAACTGGGCTGGGTCCCAGTAAACAGTCGACTTTGCGCTGTGCGGTTGTCTGGCTCAATTAAGATTAACGCAGGTCGATGCAGTAAACGGTGTCTGTTTGTCATGTCAGCATACTCTCTAAATGACAGCAGGCCTGAGACCGAGAAGGAAGGGTTTTACCAAGATCTGTCACGACTGCTTAGGTCCGCAAGAAAGACATAATAATCCTGAAGGGTGATATGAATGCTCAAGTTGAAAGACTAAGTCCGGAAGAAGCACAATTAAATGGTAGAATTGGAGTCGATGCTCAGCGTACGGATAAATGGGGGATGAATACTTCAGTTGTGTGCTTATCATCGTCTTTTCCTGACAATTACAAACTTCCAACACAAACGCTCATGTCGAGTTCCCTGGAGGCCGCCAACCGCAAGACATTCGTGGACCCAATTAGGCCATGTGGCTGTCGGTTACCGAAGGAGAGCTTTAATTACCGTTCCTTCTGAGGTATGCAGTTTGACTCTGATCATGCCATTGTGCTAGCATGGTTATCAATTGGCTTTCCGTCAGCATTACGCGTGCTAAAGCAGGGCAGTTCCATTCATCAACTTCGAAAAGTTTCAGTAGCTCAACAGTATTAAGTGGGAACACAATGTGCTTCGGTTTTGAAGACATTTTGTGCAGAACGGTCCCGGCAGGGAAAAACCAGAAGCAATGGATCAGACGAACTGGTAGGCATTATTGGATGTAGAAAGATAGCAAGAGGATCTGGGATCCTCCGCCAATGCACAATGTAAGCGCCATCGGTATGTTTAAAGAAAGGGTTCATAGCTGTTGCAGTTGTCACGCCTGTGGTACGAAAGCATCAGCTTCAATTTTTGGTGCATTGTGCTATCAGTTATCATAATCACAATAACATATTTCGTCGGAAATTTCACTGAAGTTCTATTAGAAGAGGTAAGCAGGCTACACAGTTTGCAAGTTTTGAGCAAAAATTCATAAAAACCAATTCACGAGCGGGTTCTACCAGCTTTATTAATATTGGATCAGTCTCCGCCGACTGATAAACTCAAAGCCCATCCAGCAGCTAGACTAAACAATATGGGCCTGATCACTAAATTACAATTTGAGGTGTTCGAGCCTGAATTGTTTATCAGAACGACATGCAGCCTACCCTTAAAGACCATCCGAAGCCGACATGTTTACAGCTGATTCAGCGGCACCTAAAATAAAATTATCTGGCTCAAACGAAGGCGCATGATGCATTTAGGGGTTCGGGAGTACTGTTGTTAAGCTTGGGTAGGCTCTGTGTCTTCAAACTTTATTGACGCCGCCGCAATTTCAGTGTTGCTCCAGGGGGTCTTTCCGTATTATTTCAACTGCACCCACCTGTAGAAAAATGTTACTAGATATCTTACCTAGTTCAGTAATAATATATAAATCCTTAGTGTGTTTAGAAGACAAATAGTTATCACGGTTTATTTATCCCCCTTCCCTAAAGTGACATTTGGCGGTACACATATTATCAATTTGATGACGTGGTGCACCGCGGCATTTCGTTCCTTATGTTTTTTATTCAAATCGGTCATGATATAAAATTAAATAGGACACAGCAGCCTCCACATCAACCTCCTGTCGTTGAACGTAACCAAAAATTCTTCACTGTATGTAGTACAGTTGACTTTTTCTAATTTCCATGATTCAGCTTGAACACGCAATACAGTACTTGGTGGTGAAATGTATACGTTCACAAAGTTTCTTACTTGATTCGCGATACCCTTGGAGACAGTAGGACAATATTAGAACCGTATATCCTGTCACCTTTACGCTTAGAGTTTGTACTACAAGAGAGGATGAAACTTTACTCAATTATCGAAGTAGCACAAATTTTAAGAAACTAAAAAATCGTCCTTCACATGCCGCAAACAAAGCTGATCACACCGTGTTTATTGATTATTGCTGATGATGGCCAGGGAAACGGAAATTTTTGTTAGGGTCTTCCAATAGTAACGGTCTGTCGCTTTTCAAACGGATGTAAACTGTAATCTCGCAGCAGGTGTTTCGGGAATATTGCTCCCAGAAAATTACGATGATAAATTTGTCCTGGTCCAGATGGTGCCCCTATGCATGGAAACCTATAACACATAATTGCTTCTTGAAGCTTTAATTAGTTCTGCAGTTTGAAGTCCAGGTTCTATTATGCTTCTTAAAAGCCTTTTTTAAACAAGATGTCAAATATCTTTTTTATTCTCCAGGTCAGTGGTTGCAGATTCTCCCAAAGTTTATCAGCCGTGAAACGCACTTTAAGTTTTAAGCAGGCATGGACAATATGAGTTTCTCTTTGATATGGTAGTACCGGAGATTATTTGGTCCATTTTATCCAACAGACTTGAACTAGAAATATGTAAGCAAGTTACCAAACAAGTGTGGTTTTCGGAATTATTGTTTTCAAATATCTCTACGTGTGTGGTTCTGGAAACTAGTAAATTCGTTCTCCGAACTCCCGTGGGATACTGCACAGAAAATTATCTGAATCCATGTGGCCTCCGCTAGGTTTTGTGAGCGAAAGGCGATGGATCGTTAGCCTTGCATTCCATTCACTAGACAAAAAGAAGCAGAGCACTCGGGTCCGAAAAATAGCATTGCGATTTCAAAGCCAGCAATACAGATTTAATAGACGTCTGCTTGGCCAAAAGGATTAGTAAAAGTCTTAAACCTGAGACATTCAAAATGGTCGCCGTATTTCTATCAAAACATTGAAATAAAATTAAAAGAAAGGGTGACGATTGGCATGGATCATTGCCAAAATGAATCAGTTGCAATGATGATCTAGGAGTTCCTACAAAAAATGATACATTTTCATGCTGTCGTATTTTAAAATTTTAAACTTTTTAAAATTTTCAAACATCACTTAGCTCAATTGTGGCCTTGGGGAAGCTTTTACAGGAAGAGCACCAGACTATTTGGAGTTTATGCAAAACAAAGTCCGAAAGTCTGCACATTATTCTTCCACTCAGCGGAGACAGAGCATCCATGGACCATTTCGGGTTGAGTCTTCAAAAATCGTTTATAATCCGTTTTATTCTGACCTGTGTACTGGGGCCAATGAGGTTTGGACAGGTTTTATCGCAATTTGATAAGCTCATGTAATCTTTTTAGGCGCTGCGCATAATGAGCGGGACAGACCGAATTGATGTAATTCAAAAATGTGCGCCCTGGTAAGGTCTACGTGAGGCTTTCTTTTGTTCATACTTCCTTATACTTTCTTATTCTCAAAGTGATTTTCTGTCTAAGTTTTAACTGCGGTAAATCGAGCAGCCTCTCGAAACGCTACTTTATTCTGCTATGAAACTAGAGCGTACTTTATTGGCTACTACCTTATTATTTTTTGTTGTTTGGAAAGCAATGTGCAAGTCACTAGTATGTCTAGAAGCATTTGCAGCTGTATTCGGCAGTTAAGTTTAGAAGCATCCACACAATCACTCGGCCGATTTTGCGAAGCCCTGAATCCGAACTTCGGTGTTCAATCAAAAGTTATGATTTATGGGCCTGCTGAACAGAATTTGTCAAGTACACCAAAACCTTGATCGATGCATAACATTTCCATGACTGCCGCGTCACATGCGCCAAACGACGGTTCTATGGGTTTTGTACTTCTTGGCCACGTGGTTAAAATATGTCAAAGTACACGCTGTTTTCGACCTCGAAAACTACTCGACAAAGAAGAAACCATGGCAGACAACAAGATGGTTCAATTCGTGACTTCAAAGCATACGCTAATTTTTGAGCGAAACGATAGCAGCTTTCATGGTTTTCAGAGACGAAAAGAATCAGTATAAAACTTGTTTTAGTCGCATTATGTTTCGAACATCCGGCCTGGACAACGGACGTGAGCGAATAGTTTGTGGAAACATACCTTAGTATATAACAAAGATGGGGCAAGCTTTGTACTGCCTGTTGCCTGAATGTCGTGTGGAAACCGCGCGTCTGGACGCATAGATGGACTACGCGTGTGACACCATAGTGGTATCACTCCCCCCCTGGGTTTCATGGCAATGAAGCACCATATGTATGTATTACTGGTGTATTTTTCCGGTGACGATGAGGATCATACTGATCATACTGATATGTCTTTTGCTTGACTGGATTCTTCCGACCACATTTAATAAACCATTTATTGTAGTATTGTGTGGGATGCCATTGCAACTTCGCGCCTACTATTGTTTTTCCGCTGAAATTTGACCACCACCAACCGGGACACAATGAACCCAATTAAAATTAGCCAAATAGACCACAGTCATACCCGATTTTTTTCCAACCGGTCTCCACTAGCAAATTTAAGCAACTCTATAATTAGACTAAGAATGTCTTTGGCTGGACACGCGTTTGAAGAGATTGCCCAAATCTTTTCAGGGCAAGGCACAATGTTTCACATTATCGCTTGTCTGGATCTACGGTTTCACCTCGAATACACTGGGTGATTCGCCGGATGAGACCCAGAACGATTTTGGAGTAGAAGGTTAGCGAGGAATGTAGTTGACTGCAATGTTAATCTGTTAATATATTACTGCCATCCAGAAGCGTGGAAAGCTTTGCCTTGACCGTATTTCGTACTTCTTCCAGGTTTTCTAGACCAAACTTCCAGAATTATTTTTTTATTTGCTTTACGGATACATAAAAGCTTGTAGCATTTCGAAATATTGAAAAGAATACCAAAAAGCACGTTTTTCCTAGACTACCACGGCTTCTAATGGAGATCCAAAATTGTCCGCGGTCTTTTATTATTCGAGATCAGCTTTGGGTTCCAGGTGAAATTTTGTAAACTACCTTGTGTATCTCTGCCACTGTTGAGAAGTATCAAACAGTGAATTGTTGCAAATTACAAGGTATCTAATACGAATTGAAAGTATACTTTACGAAGGTCAGAACTAATGTGACGTTCTCCGCTCCTACTGCGCAACCGCCACCCACTATTTCCTCCGCTTAGCACAGGGATCATTGTCGCTGAAGAAGCTTCATTCATGCCCTTCTGGATGAAAGAGCAAAGAATTTAGAAATTTGAATGAAACTAGGTTCAGGTCACACAAAGGTCCAAAAACATAAGGGCGGATCTGTCTATATACATCATCACATTTTCTTAGATTAGGTAAACTATGGTTACCACTAGCCTTGCTGGAGCACTCCTTGAATACTGGGTGCCCCAAAACGGTCACAATTTGATAACCGTGCGCTGGCTGATGTGGCCAGAGCCACCTCCAGGATGGTAGGAGGAGGTATGATAACTGGAGATTTATGACAGGACGAGATCTCAGTCGAAGCACACTGCTTGATTTAGGTGAGTAGTCGAGGGCGTACAAGTGCCCAAACTTTCGACCACTATGGGCGGTCTCCATCAGCAGTGCAGCACTAATTAAACAACAGCACTGGGCCGCGGGCTCTTAAGGTCAAAAGTCGTAAACATTAGCTGATCGGCAGATTATTCATAGAATGGACAGAGGCTGAAATTTTTGTTATCGTGTGCACCTTATTCCGATCTGTGCATCCGTAACGGTGTGGCAAGTTTGTGTGGGTGACGACAAGTCGTCCTGCTTGACGCTGAATAGGTCAAATATGATGTTGTTTTCTGGTTAGGAATATAGAGCAACGTCTGGATATTTCTGCAGTTTGCTTATATATTTGATGATAATCGTGAGTGACATTTTTCCTTACCGACGCATGTTTTCAATTATTTGCTGCTCTCCTATGTAGATAGCACAGCGTAGCCTGCATGGATCCTGCCGTATCGAACAAACTTTATATCTCACATTTGAATGGAAGCATGCGCATGAAAAATAGCGAAGTTCACAGGACTTTATCAGGAAAATGATGCCTTGCACATATGTATGCAGAAACCATTTACTTATATTGAATTCCACATTTTTGTACTCTTTGTTTGCCAGGGCCTTTTGACTCAGCTTAGGCCTGGGACTTGTCTAGTCCAGCAAGAGAACTTCGAATCCGCTAAACTAATCCACATCATAAATGCAATGCTACAAGGGGGGGGAATCCTCCGACATAGGACGTTTGCTCACTTCTAAAATCAAACGGTACAAGCTAAATTAACCGGTTAATAAATTGGCATGTGCAGCGTGGTACATAGAGGTCGGAACTCATGAAGATATTTTTAGCTTTCGATGATGCGCTCTGAAAACCGTAACGCCTGTTCACTCGAAAGACAAATAGATGGCCGTATCTGGTTTTTGGACAGGGAAACTATTCGGCAGGAGAGTGCCACACACAAAGTGCGCTAGCTAAAGTGCTTCGAATCTATGTTCTCCTTTCAGCTGATGACAATGTACATAAGGTATGATTTGCTGAGATAATTTTACGTTCCTGCGTTCTTAATCAAATTTGCCTTAACGGGTGGTCGGTCAGATTCAGTTGCGCAGGAGGCTCTGTAAATTTGCGTGTCCGGCATTTTAGTCAGATGTGTTTTTTGAAGAAAATTTGGTGGAAATACGATCTGCGAAATAATCAAACGCTGTGGACATAAGCAGTATCCCGGCTGATCCGATTGACCGGCCATTCCGAATTAGCCAGTTGCGAAGAATTTCTTGCTTCTCATGAATTTCCGAAAACCGTAAACATAAAAAAAGCCACAGGTGTATCACTAAGGATCTGATACCAAAGTTTGTTGTATACAGATGGCCATTATTAAATGTTATTTTGTTTAATAACGGGAACTACAGTCTTACTCTGGGTCAGGCGGCATGTCCCAAAAAGCAAATTTTGATCCACATAACCACTAACGGAAGAAAGTCGGTGTGGCCCAGCTGAACATTGATCCCAGACGTTAATGTGATCAGCGCACAATAGTTGATGAGGCGTGGTGGATAACAACTAGCATTATAGATCGAGTTAATGTGGTTTGACCAATTCTATCGATCAAATGGGCGAACATTTTTGTGCTTATTTATCACTCGGCTGTTGCAATTCTTACGATGGTGCACAAGTGGAGATAACTGCAGAATTTATCTGCGGTTTTCCACTCACCAAAGCCCGACGGCCACGCTGACGTCTGATGTTGCCGATCTGCGCCACCGTGGAGCTACCGTGCATCATTGGTCATACCTTATGTTCTGAAGGGCGACGCAGGTAAATAGCAATAAGATGATGCAACTACGAGTAAGCGGCCAAACTCATCAGTATGCGAATCGGACAAGTCAATCAATACGTTGACGATTATTGAAAATCAGTGTACCTCTACCTACCAACTGGCTATTAAGACTGATTTGGTGTAATTACATTTAGATCGGAGTACACTGTATAAGATCCTGCTGAGTACCAAGCTGTTATTCTCAAAGTTTTCTATCCCACCGCTACACAATGCACAAAGTTCTTTGATGTTCTTGCTCCACAGGTGCCTGAATTTCATTGAACCAAATTGTCAGTGAGTTATGTGCTGCTGTGTTCTACGAGAAGAAATTATGATTTGCTCGTCCCCTGTTTTTCTCTCTTCCTACTTCCATTTTCTTTTCTCACTGAATTTTATCCCATTCATTCCTTGTGGCATGATAGACCACTTGAAGCTTGGAAATTGGATAGACACAGTCAGCTATGGCATGGCAAATTCAAGCCTGTTTTACTAATGCTTTGCTCTGCGGAACAGACTATTACTGTTGTAGTTTTCGTGAATCTATTGCAGGCATAATACCTAGCTGTTTCTCTGCCGTCCACTAGTGAATGGAAATCCATTGTGTTTCTGTGGTGTTTCTGTCCTTGTACATACGAGAGGCATGTATTCTTCTGCCGCCTTGACAGATTAAAGCATTCCTAGAAAAGGTTGGGAGGAAATTTTCAGTGAAAACCCATTACTGATGCTAGCTTAAACAAGCTATCTTTGTCTGTAAACGACTGTGCATACTTTGATGAACAGACACTGACGCATATAAAAAATTACGAAAGATGCAAAATTGCCTAAAGGCTCTACAACCATTAAAAATACCCCTCAGCGATAATTCTGCAGAAAAATACTTTGGCTGACGATTTATTTGATATACTTCAGAAAGGATAGCCTCTCTATATGGCTTCTTGCGGTCTTAGCTGCTGTAACTGAGCGGTAGGATTTCAGTTTGTTACTAGTCCAGGAGGGACGTTTTATTCTACTACGAAGTGAGTAAAATCATTTGCATGTTTTGTCAAATTTGTTTCCGAAAACTCATTTTATGTCAGGGTTGTTTTCCAGGCGCGGCGCAGAACCACCAAATCTGAATCATCTTAAACCACAATAAGAACACGTTTACGGACATCCCCAGAACTTTACTGATCAGACAGTTAGAAGC
>SJOL01004876.1:239997-250343 GCA_004794785.1 Opisthorchis felineus | reverse complement strand
TACATACGAGAGGCTTGTATTCTTCTGCCGCCTTGACAGATTAAAGCATTCCTAGAAAAGGTTGGGAGGAAATTTTCAGTGAAAACCCATTACTGATGCTAGCTTAAACAAGCTATCTTTGTCTGTAAACGACTGTGCATACTTTGATGAACAGACACTGACGCATATAAAAAATTACGAAAGACGCAGTACTGCCTAAAGGCTCTACAACCAGTAAAAATACCCCTCAGCGATAATTCTGCAGAAAAATACTTTGGCTGGCGATTTATTTGATATACTTCAGAAAAAATAGCCTCTCTACACGGCTTCTTGCGGTCTTAGCTGCTGTAACTGAGCGGTAGGATTTCAGTTTGTTACTAGTCCAGGAGGGACGTTTTATTCTGCTACGAAGTGAGTAAAATCATTTGCATGTTTTGTCAAATTTGTTTTCGAAAACTCATTTTATGTCAGGGTTGTTTTCCAGGCGCGGCGCAGAACCACCAAATCTGAATCATCTTAAACCACGATAAGAACACGTTTACGGACATCCCCAGAACTTTACTGATCAGACAGTTAGAAGCATGCCCCAACCTGGCGACAATCCGTCGTTTACTTGCGTAAAGTTCGTCATGGTGTTGGACCGTCTCTGCGTACAAAGGTCACAAATTTTGCTTGCATGTTGGTGGCCTGGGATCTGCGTCATAACTTTTTCGATGAATACCAACAACACAACACCAGTTTAATATTTCTTCAGCCGTTGTAATTACAAGTGTTTGGGCTGTGCAACCAGTGTGATTCAGCACTTTCCGTGGGACCTAAAGGAGAATCATGAAGGTGTATTCTACCAGCAGTATTACAGCATATTTGACAGCTTTTGTTAGGCAAAACCATTCCACTGACCAACTAGCGATATTTCTGAAAATGTTCCTGGTATGAGGAACCACGGCACTTGATATATTAGGGTCACCATAAATTGAATTCCAAAGAAACTACTGTGTTTGTAGATGCTACTTCTGTGGACTTTTTTTAGTTTGTTTTTCCTCAACTTTATTGAGATTTCAAAGTGGGCAGAAATACATAAGATTCTCTTGAAATTACTTGTGATTGTGTTTCTGCCTAAAGTGGATTAATTTTGATGGTAACCTCAAACATGCGATTCCCGCCTCTTCAATAGGATACGAAAACAGAAAGTAAAAGTGATGGATGAATCTGCCTGGGCAAGTTCATACCCAATCCCCGCACTTTGCTATTTAAAATCTCAGGCTGATTCTCCATGGTACGCAATAGCAACACAATTTTTCCAACAAAATGTTTATTGAATTTTTTTAAAACTTGACTCTAAGAATACTGGTTACCGGTAAGACCAGTATAAACCTCGGACGGTGTTCCTAATCGTAAGTACATGAATTCCTCAGAGTGCGAAGCAAACCCTTTGATCTGTGTTTGAGACAAGTAGTATAAAATACCTTGACATCGTTCATTGTTGTCAAAATGGCCGACGCAGATGAGGAGCCTTTAAATGACAGGAGCTACAGCCGAAGTTTTCAGGTATACGGAGATATAGACCCTAAGAACGTTATACTTCCCCGGTTCAAGACATTCTATGGGTTTTCTTATTGCGGTCACCTTTTAAACCAAGCAACCATGATTGCGGCAAGATATATTGTATTCTGGTCCCTGGTGGCTTACTTGTCCAGCGGGGAAAGAAGAGACCAAATATTCTTTTGAAAAAAAGCCAGTGCTTGTAATGGACGTCAGTGATAGCGTGTATGCTCTCTTGTAAGAATTCACCTAAAAAAACTAGCGCAGCTCTCATTCCGTCTCCCAGCATCCGTTGATTTTTTACAAATTCTTTCTCTCTCTATCTCACATTGGATATGAGGCACAAACCAGCAGTTTTATGACCTCCTGTCGAGTATACACCGATGGTTGTTTATGTGCTAATAAGGTAAACACAAGTGAGTTTGTCAGGCCGATTCGTCCATAGCCCTAGAGATCACCGCCACGTTTATCGACAGAATGTTTTTGCCAGACTTTTTTATGCGCAGAATTGCAACCTTAAGCCCTTACTAACAAGTTATTTGACCAGACAGCATGGCTGTAGTGGTACACCCATTCCTGATTTGAATTTTCACCAGTTTTTTGTCATAAGTTATACTCGTGAAAATTATATTTATCTTGAAAACAATACCGGCTACATACCGTACAACTGGAATCGAACAAATGCCCAAGAATGGTACAATCTTATCCAAAGCAATCATAATGCAGCTAACATCGATGAAAAATAGTGTATCTTATATGTAAAATTATTTGCGGCGCTACGAACTCGCTTTCGAAATTAATAATTACCTCGTTGTTGATGAACCGAAGGCGATCAACTACCTTGTGATCGGTTTGCCTGCGTGGAAGCAGTTATCACACTAATTGCATGGGCAGACTGATAATCGGTCTGATGGCGTTTTATCCCGTTACAGATTGAGCACCTGTTTCACTGTCCTTGAGCTCATACAAACTGCGTTTGCATGAGTTCGAACCGCGGATCACTTGAACCATGCGGATCCAAACAGTCAATCCACGAAGCTAGCGCGTATATCAGGCGACCGGGCGGTCTGCACTTTATGTCTGTTCGCTTGCATTTGGGCAGATTGTGATGACAAATTTTACATCAGTCATGAAGACTAAGCCACCAATCCATGATGATGCCAGGGATGGGGTGCTGGATGTGTGATCAAGGAGAAGCCATAAATAGCCGGTATGGGTGCAAATAAGCCGTGACTTTATCACTCACAGGGTGTGAGTCCAATACACTACAGGCTTGTGCCATTACATGTGTGAATATCTTACACTGAGTAGGCCTGAATGAGCCCAAATTCCTAGCAGATTTCTGTTCAAAAAGCAGAGGATTATAGTAGACAACAATGCTCTGGCTATGCTATTGAATGATTTTTGTTTTTGGTCCACATGAGCGTATTTACCTGTTAAACCAGGAAAAAAGTGTGTTCGTACATTTCCAGGGACAACAGAATGGGAAAACAAATGTTTGGCTACCGAGACACATCAAATGCTGCACGGTTTTCATGTCAGATGCAAATGCTGGATATTGAATGTGAACAGAGGTGTAAAACAGGTTTGATCCCAAAAATAAACCCTTGTTAGTGTAAACCTGATAGCTGGTCTTAAAAAAGAGCGTATTTAAAAATGTCACCCGGAATGCTGCTTTACAAGCATGAATAACGCTGACGCACTCCATCTTATTAGAAAACTGTGTACACTCGTACAGGGTAACCTTTATCTTTGGATGGTGATTTTGAAGAGACCTCCCTAATTTCGAAAAGTTTGAGCAAAATGTTGCAGCTGAAATAAAAGTTTGTCTCAAACAAGAGAATTTTGAAGAACGATTACCGCGCATTCTAAAACCTAGAGCAATATCGCATTCTCCCTCATAACGTCATGATTCGGTCAGCTTTTCCATTATAACTAGTCTTGTTTGAAATGATTTAAGCTAATCAGAGTGCCCAATCATCTGACTTCCAGAACTCCGTATGGAGGAAAAATAGAGAAAAGCAGAAAGGCACTGGAAAACAGAAGGTCTTTATGCATCTCCTGCTTGGGATAAGGCATTACCCAGTCAGCAGTTCGCCAAACTAGTTACTTGTGTTTCACTCATGGAAGAGGCAGAAATTGACTCCACATACTATTTTCAGTTGGACAAGCATTCATTGCTATTACACAGTGTTTTTGTATATCCCAGCTACGTGAAACACGAAGGACCGTCTGCATATAATTTTGAATATATGTTTCGGGGTAAAGCTGTGGACTGGAACTTCATTTATACGGTGGATCAATAGTTAATCTTTTTAGCTTGGTCGTTTAGACAAGCTAAAAAATAAAACCAAGCTAAATAATAATTCTTGTAAGGTTTAAACCCCGCTGAGATGAAGTAATGAACTCTACTTCTACAAATACAGAACTAATGTCCACTATATATATATATATATGTATATAGATACATATATATAGAGACTACATTTTGGTGACCAAGAAATCATAAATTTGGTGAGTATTTGTTAAAACTGTGAAGACATGCAGGTAAACAAAATCAGCACCTTCATCAAACTTACTACATTTCTTCTTTTGAAAACGTTTCGAACGTTCAAATGTTTTGCTTAAATTGCCGTAAACGTCGTTAGCACCCTCGAACGTCATTAATCTGTGAGCATTAAATCAATGTAAGTCTCTTATTTACCCATCAAATTTGAATATATTTCCTGCTGAAAACGGGCATTGAATCGACCAATCACACTCCAGCCTGTGCATTAGATCGATATTCGTGGTGGAAGCCTTCGGTCAGCTGATTTGTCAGCAGTCCGGCATTCTCGACCTGTCTATCATATTTCTCCCATTTTGCACAGTCGGTATCGTTAATGCTCCATAAACGTATAGGATTTCCCTCAAAATTATCTCATCAAAAAGCTCCATCCAGTCTCGGAATGAATGAATTGTTCTGATAGATAAGCACCATAAAGCACCATGTCCAATAACAAAACGCTGATTAGAGCTATGCCAGTTGCTGAAGCACACTCTTCGGCTATTCTACAGGTTGACTTAAATGCACCTATATCAGCAATAGCTTTGAGAACCACCCACGGGTACGTAGATTAAACACCACAGAGTAAATCACTAGGAAACAGGAGAATAAGACAGTGAATCAGAGTGTATACGATTAGAACGAAAATGTATTTGAATGCCATACAAGACACTGTGGTAGACGATCACAGCTTCTTTATCGCTCTGCCTAATAGGAAGTATTTTGACTGTTTGAGAGACCTCACATACAACAATTTATGTTTTGTATCTGTCTAGCAGTCAAAGAAAAGTTACGGATTTTCGTGTAATAATATAATTTAACAAATTCAAAAACAAATTTTCCACAGAGCTGGAAGGTCTGGTTGAACGTGATTAAAAAAATAAACTGACTTATGTTGATTTTGATTCCTAACATGCTTCTAGATAAAAGATAGACCGGGTATAAAGAGCCAACTGATCACTACGGATAGAAATAAATGAACTACATGATATCACTGAAGAATTCGCAGGCAAACAACTAACATAATTTGTCAAGGTTCGTTGCTACAGTGCCGCATGATTAGCAGCCATAAACGGAGTTTTTACATTCGAAGACGTTTATATTTTGATGCATTTGGTGTGCTTAAGATATATTAAGGTCGCTTAGCCCAGTATCCTGGATTAGTGCAACAGCAGTCTGATAAAATGAGGAACGAACCTTTAAAATCTGCCTTAAGTTATTAAAAAACCTGACAGATATCAGAGACAGAAATGTATTTTTGTTGCACACATTAAAAATGACCTCTCCCTGTTGTCAACTCAAATAATCCGCAAATAGCGAAAGCATCAAATTTAATTAGGTGCACCTCATGGTTTCCAGTTTTGCATGGAAAACGCACATCATTTCAAAGTTTCGTCTACTAGGGGCAGAGCATGTTTGTTGACTTCACATAAACACGGACTCAAAACGCATTATATCTGTCTGGATCAACTGTAAGCTGAAGTCTGTTGTAGATCGGTATCATTACTGGCGACCAAAAATTGCCATTTGCACAACGGCATTATCGACAGAACAAAGCAGGCCTACTTCGGAAGTTGTTCAGCCTGAGACTTATAAAAACTAGTAGCATGTGACAAATATTGAGGCTCTACAGTGTGAAACTCAGATATCAACATAGGTAGTTTCTGTGGGCACCCTTTAGTAGTGCTGCCGGTGAAAACCTGAACTACAGTTTTTTGTCCTTTAACAGATGGAACAGTCTGAACATCATCATGCTGCCGAGAATTGGGCTGTTGTCGACGACACTAGACATAGTTTTTTTGGAGAGGTGCAGCAAACTCACGAACAAGTTTACAGAAGTCGACGCTATTAGATGCACTTCAATATGTCGCCACTCTGTCGTATTGTTGCGTGCTGCAGTTAGCAACAGATTACTTTGAACAGCGTGGCTTCAACAAAAGTATTTTTCAGGGTGTCAATTTGCGTCTCCCTTACCACCCCGGTGGACGTTTCTTTTCTCCACTAGAGCTGCTTCAGTAGTGAAAATAAAAACCTATCCGCACGGGTGACAATTGTTTATGCTTGCCATTTTTATGGCAGTAAAATTCCAGATATCTGGTGATTTGTTTCCAGTAAACATTCTCAAAGCAAAAAAACTAGAAGGCTGTTTTTGAACATGTCGAATGTGGTAGACTTCCGCAACGCTAATTGATGGAATTTATCTCGTACAACTCAGAAAACTGGTTAAATGAAAGTATTTGACGGAAACAGACGAATACATCTTTGAATAGACAACGCACTAAGTTTTGTCGAATTTAGAATCAAATTGTTGATAGCATATGCGGAAAAGTACTCAACTAATTTGTAGACCACAAATTCGCTAATGTATCTTAAGTGGTGCCAGCAAACTCCAACAGGTCTGTTCCATAGATACTGATAATGATTTTAAAAGGCGATGCACTGTTACGTTAGCATCAGCTTTATTACTCAGAAAAAATGGTGACTGGCGAGCGGTATGGATATCTGAAAGAATGCCAAAATAATGTCTGACTACAACATTCTCGCATCACTGATATTATGACGCCACTCCTCCTTCTATGTCAGATCACCGGCCAAATTGGCATGCGAGCAACCTTCGAGTAACAAAATCGAGCTGGTACATGTATTTTGGCTCAGAGCCACGGTCACATTATTCTTGCGAAACTTTCACGTAAATGTTCACGCCCTTCCTAGTGCTTCCGGCACGTTTAGTTGTCTAATTTTGGCCAAACTGTTACAATAATATGAGTTAATCCTTCCAGTGATCCGATTCAGCGGATTACAAATAAGATGTTGTTGGTGTAGAGCACAAGTAATTTCGTGGGCACCTCGCACACGCAGAAGGAAGCCACAATTTATGCCCAGACGTTTTGTGCATTGCGGCCATGGCGGGTCTGTTTTCCTAAACGAACAGCACAGTGGCGTATGATGAGTTTGCGCGGAGCTCGTATGAAGTCACAAAATTTGGTCTAATTATGGAAGAATCCAGGGTCATTATTTTGTATTTTCTGACGGTTAAGCAGGCTATGACCATCCAATATATTTTGTTCATGTTCTCATATTTCATTTGCATCAGACATTCCTGTTCACCATCCGGTCCGATAGATTGATAAATGTGGGCTGAACGTCTTGGTTTTCTAGATCTTACGATATATAAAACCTGATTTCGGAGCTTCAAAAGTTTACCCTGAAACCAAGTTCACTAGCGTCTAATAGTTGGCAAAAATTATGCATACTCTTTCGAAAGCAACTTAAACAACAGAATGGCTAGGACTAGACCTCTTAGATCAGATAAATTACAAGTGGTCTGGAGAGAAATTCACAGATATAAGATTTTCGAGCACTGATGCATACATTAAGTTGACGACACTTTAAAACTGAACACTATGGGGCAGCTTGTCAGCATTCGCGGCCAGTTTACTGTTGAGGTTGCTCCGTTCGAATTTAATATGATGAAAGTTGTTATCAGAATGTAAGAAGTGATTCCCGAAAAACAGTGAATCCGATCTCCTTGTGCTACTTAAAACAAGAATGTCAATGGTGGTGGATTGTTTATTCGGACGACAACGCATTCAATAGCGTGGGTTGTTGAATCACACTGAAAGCCATTGTGTTTGAGGTGAGCATTCGTTTGAAGTGTAAGAAAGGTAGTAAATGAAAAATTTCTGTAAGAACCAATGAAGACGCACACATAGCCCTTACATTTTTATAATAATCAAAATCGTTTCATTCTTTTTACTGTTGAATCACTTTTTCGGTGGAATCTTATTCAAAGGTTCAAACCTTTGAATGCAAAACCTTTGGTACCAAACAACTACAGTCGAAGGTGAAATTCTTCCAAGTAAATGTTTTGCCAGTCGAATCACGATGCAAGGTTAGGTACACTGCTGTATTTGTCCGGTATTTCGCGTGAGGCATGTGGTTTCAGATCGCGAGAACGTGAAAGTTTTGCCTGGAACAAAATGACCTTTACGTACTTCTGCCTGTCAAATACTGGACATTAAGTACAACAAAGATTTAGGTTCACTTGTTTATAGCAGTCCTTTTTCCAGTAAAAGTGTAGAACGGATTGCACGATACCCAGACTTTCTCTGGACCATACTTTATTCCACAGGGATAGACTGATCTGCACCCCAGGTATGCTTGCGGAGGAAGGGAATTTGTTCAAGAAGATATCGTGCTACACCGATTGGTTATCGGGTGATAAATGGAAAGCTGTTTTATGGTGCCAAAGAAAAACCTTTTTATTGACACCATCACGCCAGCTATCACTATTTGAGCTTAATTAAACACCGGATATATGTTGTATTTATCGACTGGCAAATTAGTTATCATCACAGATGAATGAACTACTGTGGCCTCTAAACTTTCTCCCTCATTCTGCTTTACACGTTCTTTTTCGGGCAATGGAGTATAAAGCTGGTTTATCCTGCTCCTTGCCCTTTGTGTCTGGCCTGAAATGATCAGATTATCATAATGCTTCAGGAAAGTTACAATATTGGCTTCACATGTGCAGATGTACATCAGTAATTTCTTTGGACCCAGTGACATTATGTCTGCTTTCATACCCACACACCAGGTGAATGCGACAATCTTAATTTGGGCGTATCTTCGCAAACAACGTGTTATCACGTTGTGCTTTACCCTACAGTGCTTAGAGCTACCTCTTCAATGCCTCATTGAATGTCATAACCCGCTCATCTGTTTGTGAACAAACCTTTCCGTTAAAACCATTTCGTGCTATCTATGCTAACAATAGATGACGACAAAATTTTTCTGAAAGCCATATAAGTTATGAGCGTCATAACACGCTAAAAAGCGGCTAATTACTTGATTGGAGCTAAACCTATTTCATCATATACCTTTCTTTTGTATTCAGAGTTTGTGGACCGTACAGTGCAGACTTCTGTGTACTCCACAAGTCGATGATATATTTATAGACTTCTTTCAATCACCACATTCCTAGTTAGTCACTGGTTGTCTTCGGACAGAGCAAAACTACCTTTTGAAGACAGCCCCATTTTTAGTAACGAAATTTGGAGACCAGGAAGACAGACATGCAAATTCACAAAATTGTAAATGATCAGTAAAACTGTGACAGGTTGTGCTAAATTTCGGGGATGTGACACTTTCTCACGGCACTATCTGGTTACATTAGCGCTAGAATAAAAGTTATTAGAAAAAAATCATCCAAGTGCTAAAACGAATATGCAGTTCCTATGTGAATTTTGGTAATGTATTTGAGATTGGAGAACCATGAAAATCCTCTGTATTGACCTGGAATCTCCGATAATTTCAAACTTACTCTCATTACAAGGTGACTTTTCTTTGGGAAGAAAAGGCGAACATCCTTTGGTCCCCTTGCTAGTTTTCTAGACAAGGTAAAAAAAGGGGCTGCAATGAGTTAAAACTGGCCCTAATGGGTAATTAGTACGCATTTACGGTGCAGATTACTAGGTTTTGTGGAAAGCATTTCCATGATGGTTTGATCACAAAAGGTGTGAATGGCAGCAAACCAGTAGTGATAACAATAAGCACGAGTTTATTGATGGTTGGGTCTGTAATTCTAAGCAAGTGGGCACTTTGGAATATATACTTTTGACGAATGTGTGGTTGCGTGATTACTTATTCATTCTGTATTCACATGCAGACAACTAAGTACTAGGAAATCAAAGGAAAATCATCCAGGGCACTGATTCACCCTTAAAGTTATTGTGATGCTTCTCTGAAATTTCAAGATAATGACCTTGCTGATGATTTTGAATGAACGGGCCGGGACTTCCTAGAGACATTACGAAGCCTCGAACGTTTTCATCAAGTGTTCCTAAAGAGAGTATGTCTATTATTTCCTGAGAACAGACGGAATACTATGCACCCTATGGTTTAGTCTTTCTTAGAAAACGGGTGTTCTATAGTTGGGCCAAAAGTTCAGATCCAATGGTGAACTGCTGTTTAAATTCCACGGTCAAAGTGCGATGACTCCTATCTTGTTTTATTGGCGTATTTGTAGCCATTGGCTGTAATGAATACCTGGCATCCGAATCGAGTTCACCTATCAACTGTTGTCAGACCGATGGGCGCGACCGATGTATGTACACAAACTTACCCAGTGTCATCATCATCATCATCAATGACAGCAACATCAGTGTTGACACTGATGCTTCACTGCCGTACAACCATAAGGTTCGTCTAATCATATTTAAAGCCCTAGAGTGAAAAGAGAAAAAGAGTGGTTGAGGGGAGGGCATAGCGCTGGGTTATG
>SJOL01004876.1:180071-218822 GCA_004794785.1 Opisthorchis felineus | reverse complement strand
GAATGTCAGCTGCCTTTGATAAAATGTGCCAGTGAGGTTTTAGGGGTAACTATATTAAATTACCTGGAATCCATTAAGCCCTCCTTCAATTTCCAAGGCGCACTAAACAACGCTACATATTTATGAAGGTGATCTAATATTCCACCATAACTATACCGGAAGCGGATTAAATGGGAAAACGGCTTTCGTCTGACCAATATTTTGGAAAATGACTAAACTGTACTGTTTCATGGTAGCCGTAAGTTCACTAGTTGTGTAATCAGTGGGCTGGTGTGCTCCACTGCTTAAGACCGGTTAGTTCGGTAGATTCATGTGGCTGAAGGGACGCCGGCCCCGATAATTTAATGGCGTTATCATCGTGAGATACACCGTCTTCTGAGTTACAAATGACAACTCTTTGCGTCAACAATCGTTTTAGCTCTTGAATGCACGTACCATTTTCTTGACTTTTTTCAAATATTGCGAGCTTTCCTGTACGTATTTCTTTCCCGTAATGTTGTAACACGCGCGTTTTATCGACAGAAACTTCCTGTCACATCAGAAGACCCAGTTCAAGTTAAGCAGTCCAGCACCCAGATCCACATGAGCCAGGCCCACTCATTTATTTTTCTGCATTTCAACAGTTGCCGGAGATTCTGATCCACAAAACACCTCAGCCATGTTCTATGTGAGTACACAAAAGAGATTCATTCTGGAATGCATTATGTATTGATTAACATGGTCATCCAGAATATAGAAAAGTGTGACTTGAAGTACAAAATTACGCAAACGAAATTTTCCTATGGCCCTCTAAACATTATTCGTCAGCGACTCGCCGTTTTGGCCCCCACGAGGAACATCGGCCCTAAACAATAAGTAAACGATGATTAAATAATGATTAAATGTGTGCAACCCTCCTTGTTAAGGCTGAAGCTTCTTGCGTTCCCATACACCCTTTCTCCAACAGGATGAAATCGTCCCTGTTGCTTTTCCGCCCATTTCTTTTCCCGGCTCTATATCTGGCAGAGGTTCCTGAATAAACGTCTTCAGCCGATTGATATGTACAACCATAAATTACGTAACACCTTCCCCCAAGCCCCAAACAATGCAGATGGAACCGTTGATTACTGGACAAGTATGCAAGACTGCCGCATTTGTTTGAGGAGTTTCGCGGTGCGAGTCTCTCCACCTGCCATGTGGAACACCCGAGTTCTATTCACGGCCGGGAGCTCCGCTTTACCGAACGAATTCCTGTCGTATATAGACCTTCTCGTTCATCGCACAGAGACTGGACCTTATCATGGCGTGAAGGTTTGTATATCTCAGTAACGCATTAAGCTGTACTGGGGGTATTCAAGCAGCACTTGTAGAGCCGCTCTTGCCAGGTTCATCAGTGAATAACAAACAAAGTATCCTGGCTATCCAGGTAGGGGGTTCAAAACAAGTGTGGTATTGTATTCCTCAAAATTTAAGCTAGTGGATTAGCCTAAAGCCAACCGCCTCTAAACCTTGGTTTGGCTTTTGAGCCAAAGGCTTTGGTTGAAGACTCTAATCGTCCCTCGGTCTAGATTTGGTGACCCTGGCAGTATCTCAGACTACATACAGCTACGAACCTTACAAATGAAGGTACCTTGATGCCGCTCCGGCCATCGTGTGGTGAGATCAACTGGTAAACCTTATTAACTGTAAGTTGCAGCCTTTAGCTTTGACCTCTCAGGCAGATCGGAACACAAGTTACTCTGGCGAGTACTCTAAACACCATATCCGTTGAAGTTTCTTGTACCTCTAAAACTCGAATACGGGACCAAATTACGGTAGCTGAGCTTACGGCATATTCTCTACCTAGATTCTAGTAACTATAAAATTCGAGTGGTTCTGAAACTGCTGCAGAGTGTAGTGCCGGCATTAGTATGGCCTTCAGTCCTCGGTTCAATGCTTCGTTTCCGTACTGCATACATGTAAACAAATGCCCCCGTGTAGTCCAACTTTTACTTCAGTAAAAACTCGCACCAGTCGAAATACCGAAAGCCCTTTGTTTATCGCGTCAATTTAGGCACCATTGAACTGTTATTCGCGCCCTTTGGAGGACACCTTCTCCAGAGTTAAAGCTGCCTCCTTGACGTGGGGGTCTGGCTTGTGTTCTGCAAAGGCACACTGACTGAAACTTGGTTCCATAATGTGCAACCATGCCAACAGGGCCAGAGGGAAGCAGTCAGACCGAGAACAGTGAGACCCCCTACTACGAGTAATCGTGCTACAGGGCATCTGAGGGTAAATTTGTACTGTCCTCTGAAATGGGAGTTTGAAGACAGTAAGTTATTCCTCCCAGGCAAACAGCCTGTCCATATTCACGGAAGCAGCCACCTTTCCCTGAGGAAAGACGGGTCAGAATAGGCTGGCCCTAAAAACCGCATACCCAGATCGCCCAGCCGTTGACCGTGACCGTTGGCGAGTTATTCAAATGGCCAAAGTACTTTTCAGAGCAAAGACTCTGGTGCTCCTCCGAAGACACCTACTGTACGCAACCGCATTAGGATTTAGACAGTATTGCTTTACTCGCTGCATCCTCGGGTTAGATCAGCCTCCTGCAGCCAAGCACTTCAGACTGTTGAGTCATCGTCTCTGACCAGAGTTCTCAAAACCATACTGCCCGCTTCTTTTCGGGTCAGACTTTTGAGTTAGAGGTTAGGGTAGGGGTAGAGTTCCCGAACAAAACCGCAAATCTTGAGGGTCAGAGTTTTGAGTCGAAGGCTCATGGTTGGGTACATCAACCAAACACTTTTCCTCGTCCTGGGCAACCTGGAATTATCGGTTGATCAAACATTTATTTGTCCACCTATGTCCCTTGCCAACACCTTCCCACCACACAAGCAAACGTCTCTGGGTGTGCCTTAGGTTGTCTACCAACAGTAAACAAACTAGTGCTCTGTTAAATCTAGGGAATCTACTCTACATACGAACTTTCAATGTCTGCACTCAATTTTAAACTGCCAGACTAGTAATGCTTACAGAGACCTTATACTCCAATGAAGTCGACACATGCTGTGTCTCTGAAACCCGCATACAAGACCCAAGCATGCTCATTAAACGCAAAAAGCCACGGAAGAAATCAGCTCTTTCGCATTTCACTTTCCCTGTGCTCGCTGATCCAGAAACGATGACTCTTGGAATATATGACGTGAAAGTTGCACTCAGCCTCAGAGCTGAACGCGCTGTGCTGGATTGGATTCCAGTGAACAATCATCTTTGTTCCGTTCGGTTATCCAGCTCAACCGAGCTCAACGCCTATAGATATAAAAATAGTATATGTTTGTAGTGTTAACGTATGCTCCAGGGGACTGCAGTTCTAAGGTTAGGAAGGATACTTTCCATCGAGAGTTATTCGCCCTCAGTCGACTAGCAAGAAGCACTGGCATTGTGATCCTTACGGGCGGTATGAATGCCAATAAGGTTGCCTGATCTCCTTGGAATCACATCTGGTCGGTCGATTCGGAGTCGATGCTTCTGTCACGGGCAACAGAAAGCAAATCCTCCAGTTGTGTGCTGACCATGAACTGCTTCAGCACAAACGTTCTCGCCTCGTTACTTGGCGATCACCAACTGCAAATCAACCGTGGACCCAGTTGGATCATGTGGCCATCAGCCACCGGTGGAGAGCCATAATTCAAGACTGCCGTTCCTTCTGGGGCACACAATTTCATACCAATCGGACCACGGGGCGTGCACGCCTGACGGTTGGTTTCGCTTCAGACCCTCGAAAGTCAGCAAGAAGCATATAAATCCACAGTCTTCGAATAACCACTATGGCTCAACAGTATCAATCTGAGCTGGCTCAGCATTCCTCTACAGTAAACCAATACTGTGCTGGTAGCGAGCACTTGGAGGGCGCATGGCAATATGTGAAAGGAGCTATGCAAGCAGCGTTCGACTCTTCTGATACAATCAAATGACTACTGGATATTGTCAAGATCGCTAGTCCTGATTGATGCCACGAAATCCTTACCAGCAGTCAGCGAGTACGATGGCGCACGCAAATCCCTCAAACGCCAAATAGTGATGTATCGATCATATCTTCACCGTCAGATTCTGAAACAACGTTGATTAGAAAACAATGGTGATCGTCCTTGACTCCAAAGCTGCCTTTGAATCTGAGGATCGTCAGAAAATTCAGCAGTGCCACATAATCCCTTGACCCTCCCGCTGTACGCCAACTCCTGTGGACGCTTGAAGGCCTATGGGTAGCTCTAGACTGAGTTCACTACATCATGCGATGTCAGGCAAGGCTGTCTCATATCACTTTTCCTCTTCAACTTTGTCATGGACATGTTTATGGAATACTCACTATAGACCCTAATGCCTGTGGGATCGAAATGATCCCGGAGCGTTCCCGCACAGATATCGGGTACACAGACGACACAACTTTCCTTGGATTTGACACCATTGTAACCCAAACAACATTAAATAATCCAAGTGATTCTGTCTGTTGTTTTGGCGTGCAATTCACACCCGCACAATGTAAATTGCTGCTTCAAGCCTGGCTGGGCTTGAACCGCAACCTCATGCTTGCGGATGAGCCGACTGGGGCAATAGACAAATGTGTCTACCTGGGCAAATGTATCAGTGGTAGCCTAGCCAAAGATGATATTTCCACCCGGATGGGGATGACCAGAGTGACATCGGCTTTTCTGTCAGAGGTTGAGTTTACGATACTGTGGTGCGCTGCATATTGTTTTACGTTTCAGAAACCTGGCCGCTGCTTGCTGATGATATGAAAATCCTTCTGTGTTTGACAAGCATCGTCTTCGGCCCATTTTCTGAGTCTGGTGGGAACACCGGATCAGTAATGCTGGAGTAATTTGAATGGTTTTCCGAAAAAAATAACACTTCTGCAATAGAAAAGCTGCTCACTTTATATAGGTTGTGCTCATTTGGTCACGTGATCTGTATGTTATTCGACCGACTTTTTCGACGGGCCCTTTTTGTGCAACAACACGAAGGGTGAAAACGAACCAGGGAGGTCAAACCATGACTTGGCAGCGAAGTACGAAAGCCAACGTCAACAAACATAGCAGCGGTGGTCATTACCGTCACCTTGGATGGAGGTCCCGAGATGGAACACAGCAACAGTTACAGAGGTTGTCAGGCATGGTCCATTAGTGCCCTCAGTGGTGAGTTTGCGTTTCTCAACTGAGGGAAGCGAGAAACACGGGTGTTGAATAATTGCCAAAGAATAAATTAACTCGGTTAAAAAATCGATAGAAAGAGAAACTCAGGGTAAGGTTACAGTTGTGCATACTGAACCAAGAAGATTGCTTGACTGTGTTGTAAAAGTGGTAGACAAGCCCTTTGGAGGTTGATGCAGATTAATTGTTGTCTATTGACATGCAGCTTTAAGCTGAGAGCTCGCTTGTGCCCTGAGGGTAACACGGTAGATATATACATACATGCACAAACTGTGAATGGCCGGTGAGAATGTTTTGGAACAGTGACTCGTCATCTTTTGGTAGAGAATTGCTTACTGATCTATCTACCGAGCTTAATATTTAATTTGCAAACATATCACCACCACTCTAATGTTTCCCCGTAAGTGCGCATATCATTTGGTGAAACAGCGTTAATAGGTGAGGTATTGTAAACAACTACTGTATCTTTCACAATGTCAATAGATTATTTATGTGCCTTAGGGCGAATCAGTCTTTTGAACGAATCATAGAGTCCTCTGAGTACAGGAATCGCTTGCTTATTTATGGCTTGTTCTGAGGGGATATACGGAATCCCACACTCTGAGAAAAAATCAGTGGGTAACCTTCATTGTAGCGACAAAGGTACTACTCAAGTACTTGGCTGAATTTTGACGTCGTTAAAAAAAGTGTGACCCACATGTGACTTAACGTCGTTCCGTCAAAATCAATGTTACAAGCACTTACTCCTAAAAGCAGCGCTCTATGGGAATGACCGCTACTTTTAGCCAGTAAATTTTATATCCAAACTAACCTACAGAATGGTCCCAGAAAACTGGAAGATGAGTGCCTGTTTAGGAAAATTCTAGTGGTTGGGTAGCCTACTTTACCATGTCCAGCTATCTGGAAAAATGATAGATTCCCTCATCTCTAGTACTCAGAACAACACCAACGGCTTGTTGCAAGCACCGTGTAAAAGTTTATTGCTTGGACTGCATTCAGCTTGTCAATCATACTGTTCAATGATTTCTTGCCTCAAGTCTGCCTCTCCTGCCTACGTGAAAGAATGAGCTTTATGAATATCATTGTAGAAGTCATATCAAACTTAAATTTTCCCATGGAATGCGTAAATTTTCCTAACTCTTTCAGCCGGCTCATGTAAACTATTCCATAAATCCCAAACATGCTGAAGACAATAAGGGGAATTTTCGTTCTTGAAAATTTAGGAGAACACATTGAAACCGATTTTTTGGATTCTAATCTCTACACTATTCCTTTCAGCATAGTTATAACCCAGCATATTACGAACCTCATCCTGCTTTCACCAGCATCAGCAAAAACGTCAAACATTTTACATCAGAACTGTATACATTTCAGCGTATTGTCAAAAAGTTGTCCTGGTATTTTGCTGACGTATTCAACTAAGCTAATATCTCGGTATTTTTCATCCCAATGGTTGGGTGACAAAATGGATAATTGATTCGCTTTATCGCGCTCAGGATGAACAGCGGCAACGTTGGTATTATGGATTCAGTGACTCGATGAAACCTTATGCGGGTCTGTCACGCACATTTTGAAGTTCGGAGAGCATAGCGCAGTCATTTGGATTAGTCGAAGAGAATAAGTTAACTTGAGCATTATTGTAAATTTGAACTCAGTCAGGCATGAGCAGGATGAAAATTGTTCCAGTCTGAAATGTGATATGTACCAGCAAGTGTTTCGAAATTTCTTGCCCCAAAAAGCGATGCAAAATTGTGGGCCTACAACGTCTTGGATAAGGCTTCAGCTAATGATTCCAAAGTTAAACAGTCAAAAGGCTATATTTTAGGTCACAGTTTTACATCTGTTTCTGTTCTTTATTGTTTGTGATTAGCAATTTGCCCAATTCTAGAATTTTTCGGGACATCAAATAAACACTGTTTGTTTTCCCTTGTGATCCGGAGACCGGTTCATTGTCAGATTCTGCAGTTTCTTGAATCACAATGGTCGTAAATATTTATCGAAACAATTGTGAAGTGACAAAATACAACAACAGTTTACGGGTTCGAATTGTGCCCTCCGGGTCAGGTTACTTGTTACCCATTTGACTTACCCCACCACCAGAAGTTCCTGCAGCAGAATTTTGAAGCCCAATACTGTGTCGCGCGAAGCATTGCAAATGGAGCAAGGTTACAAAAATATCAGTGTTACCTTGTAGCAACTCGTTCGTGGGGAATTTGACGGAAAAAAATAACGCGAAAACCTTAATAAATGTAAAATAAATAGATCACTCATCCAAAAGAAGTAATCAGACGCCAAAAATGCTCCGAAATTAATGACAAGGACCAAATTCCGGAAATGAATTATGTTGGATTCGTTTGAACGGAACACATGACGGAGCTGAAAATCGTTGGAAGGTTTATGGGCGAATAGATATTGCTGACGATATCTACAGTCAAGCCTAGCCGCATTTGTGAGGCGGTGCTTAGGATCGATTCTACAGATTGACCCCTGTTTTCGTGGACTGAATGATATCCGTTTAGTACGGTCTATATTGTTTTCGCAGTTCTAAATTCATCTACACGAGGAAACCCAATAATACAATTCTACTTGTTTTTCGCAATGACACAGTTAACTATCAAACCGATGTGATCAAATGCGGATCATGGTTTATTCAACCGTACTCTTTACACAGTCTTGAAGGATTAGGCTCCCTTTCTGTCTCTCTCACAAGTTCAAAATTATTTTTGAGGTTGGGTGACACGTGGTCTGCAAAACTTGCGTACGACTTGACAACCGTGTCGGGTTTGTGAAACAGGCCTAATTTATCACCTTATTCTCTTGTTAGATCATGGTTTTTAACTCCGGATGCAAGATCTTCAGAATGTCAAGATGGTGGGGTGTGTTGCCATACATAATCGTTGTTTGTTCAGCACTGAGCTCAAATCCTTGACATCTAGAACTAAATTACGGCTTATTTACCGTTTGTGTCTGAAAATATTCGTAAATCTGATGAGTAACAACAACGCCAGGGAAAAACTGCTGATTAAAGCCCTTTCCAAGTTTCAGTCACCATATCAGATTCGCGTTAGTCTGGATTGTCTGGGATGGAGTTTTTCGAACTGATCTATCGCCCATTTTTATACATATTGTATATGTGCAATCTGATGTGACACGATGTATGATATGATATCTTATGAGATAATGCGATACATCGTTCGGTCTATCCCAAACTTTGTGGCTGTGATTTGTTAAAAACCAGAGATTTTTCGTCCCCCTGAATTTCTAGTGTAGGAATAGTAAAACAGATATTCTATTGCCCTTAAACATATATCATAATTTGTATCTGTTTACTGGTTACCCAGATGTACTCTGCAAGTTGCAGCCTATTTTCGCAACCGTCTGTCTCTAGGGTACCTAAAGACCTTGTATAAAATGCTTACCGTACAAATTTCCAAAGAACCCTTCCATGAATTCTATTCGATACGCAGCTGGACCATAGAGCGGAACAACAGTGAAGATTCCGCAGTCCAGCACCAAAAATGTCAACCGGGACAGCCCGAAATAGGTTGACTGTGAACTGAGCAACCAGTGTCCAAATAAATTTACTTGTAGCGTTTACAAGCTACTTCATTTATGTCACTACTTTTAAGGTGAACACAGTAGACCGTTTTCCCGGAGATGTTTGGAATGTTTCTGACCACATACAAGTTGTTCCTAGTAGAAAGGGCTAGTCTGAAGAACGAATCGGTTGAGAAAACGAGTTGAATCATAATCAGTGATATTTAATTTGGAATTCTAGCATTGTTCTGCTTGGTATTTGAGGAAGCGATAACTCGACTGATGGATAGTTCTCCCTTCTGAGATCTTAATACAGAATTATCCGTGACATCATCATAAAATACCATATGATGCTAGATTTCTGACGTAGTGTCATGCGTTCTGACACATGAAATTGAGGGGAATGTGTATTCATGGTGTCTTCTGATTTGACTATTCAGCTCTCAAGATGGTCATCAACAATGCGTCGAGCGATTACAACTTCTGCCTGCACAACACGAAATTTTGAAAGTTCTCTTAGGGAACTGATATATCTCCAGCGAATGGGATGTACAGTGAAATCTGAAGTATGGTCACCACGATTGGTAAATCGGAAAGTCTGTAACTGTGGTCGGGCATAAATTTGTATACCTGTATCAGGCACTCGAATCTGTAGGAGGGAAAATGCATACGATCGGCGACCTATTCCTGGGCTATTTTCTTTGAGCATCCGATAGCTTATCTCACCAAGACAATCGTGGTCAGTTGTGCGATCGGCACTTTGGGTCGCTGTGTTGGGTATTTCATGCAAAACCGCTGTGGAGCCATGTGTTCCTGCCGCGTTAGGCGGCACTGGCAGTTGATAAGGATGATGTCGAATGCTGGGTCCGTGATGCCAGCGCCTCCTTCGACTGCTTTGTTGACCAACTGTAGGCAGCAAACCAGCACTATCCACGAAAGGCCTGAGTAGTGGATTCGCTACGTTTCCCAAGCCAGATGCATCCGCACAGTCAGGTGTGACATCTGTGCTCACCTGGTCAGATGTAACACTCACTTGGTCCTCAGGTTGTGATTGCTGTCCTAGTTGTTCGCCTGGAAGACTCATACTTATCTCAGCCGTCCATCTTGATTGGTTTACATGAAAGTGATCACTTCGATAAAGTAAAGTATTTTCACCGCTGGCGACGTTGGCTAGGGTAATTGTGACCATCTGCAGTTCATGTGACTCCAAGTGTCTCAGCATATTAGAAAAGCAATGAAAAGTTTCACGCATTGTTTGCTCCCGCTTTTTGAATCGACTGAGTAGCCACTCCAAATTTGCGCCGACTGGCTGTTCGGTCAATTGCTTTCGCGTATTACATTCACGATAGTGTGCATCGTATTCATCAGCACACCCCGTCCAATCACATCCTAGAGCAGATAGACCACAGGCAACCCTTCGTTTAGGGCAGGCATTCAAGCGGTGGCTGGGTAATGATTTGTGCAACATGGAAGTATTACAGTCTGTACAAATGTCTGGTAATTCCGAGAGCACTTTTTGGGCAACAAGGGCACGTCTACTATCAGAATAGAGACTAGCGCGACATGTAGGACACTGAGGGCGCTCATCCTGGCGCAGGGTTAGGAAGCAGTTTTGGCAAATTAGGTGCCCATTGGTGCATTCCTTCATTATGGTGTCACTGGAATAACAGGCGCAACACGAAATTACCTCCCTAATGGATCGCAGTATACGAACATACTTTGTATCTTCCTGATCAGTTGGAGAAAAAACCTCTACTGTATTATTGACAGTTTCTATTCCAACTTCACTCAGATTGTTTGGTGCCCCACTGACTAAGTAGTTCATCGCGTTATTGCCTGTTGTATCAGCTGGTAATGACGATGAACTGATGTTTTGATCCAAAGGAATTTCTGACGAATTTTGATTAATTTCGTTGGGAGTTATTCTGCACCCTTCTATGTAAACTCTTGAACTGGAGGATTGCCCGACAGAAGAATGTGGATACGGTCTTCTGATTCTGCGCATCTGAACAGCTGATTGTCTACGAGAGCTTTCACACTTTCGCTGTGATGCTTTAAACAATTGATCGATGTTGACTATTGATCTTGACTGGCAGCTTTTGTGGGCTGAATCCCAGCTATCCACAGAAATAGCAGCAATAGCAACAAAGTATAAACAGTCTACGAACGGTACGAGATTTACAACTACTGCGCCTTGATCCCACAATGACAACAGGACTAAGGGGAATGCCACAGATTTGTGGCTTTGATTGGTCAGATGGAAGGCAGACAAAGGGATGATAATTCTGAGCAATCCACTTTGTTGTTAATCAAGGTGTTCGGATACAATGATATCAAAAGAGTTGGATTTGGGATTAGTTTTCATATAACCGTGTAATCACTTTTTCAGTAGTTACAACCACCGGTTGGATGCGCGTAGAATTTACCATTAAAGTAATTACAAAAATTGAAGCAAAGGTTCTGAAGCAGCAGAATCGAGATTTAAAGTTCGTCAAACACCAAAGTGAAACCCTTATGCTTAACATTCTACTAACGTGATGGACATAGATGGCCGCACTATAGTGACGGCCCAAAACCAGGGTGAGTACCATTTACTGATTGAATCTAAATTAACACCATGATAAATCCTCAATGTTTTGCTTACTTCGCCCATGACGTTTTGATCTCCACTGGTTTTGCTCATTCGTATCTGCCAGTTGACTTTCAGGAAGAGCCTCCCCGTCCGACACTGCCACATGAGCATGTGCGTAAATGTGCGCAACTGAACAACTCGCACATGCATGTTCGTGCCCAGCCCGCTGTCCCTGCCTGACTTGTTCTGTCTTGAATTTGTGATCATACCGCCAATCAGGATCACGAGACTGGCCTCGGAAGGTACGACGGAGCCAAACTTCCACTCGCTGTTGTCCTGGTGTACGGATCTCGATACTGTGCTGTGCCGGTTAGTGACTGACTTACGCACTAGTTGACTACCCAGACGTGCTCAGGTGAAAGCTGGATTCCGAAAAACAGCGACGGTGTGCTAGGAATTCAGGATAACTAGTATATGAGCAAAAAAGGAGGGGAGCAATTTCGTCCCCACAAACACATCAGGTAATCCGTACAGGACATATTGTGGGCCAATACACTTCCAGGTTCGTGTCACGTAAACATGCCAGGCACGCAGATCCTGACCTCAAACCAAATAACTTCGAACAGCATCGAAAACGAATTACGGAAATACGATTAAGCTTGTTTGGTTTTCATTGCCAGCTTGTTAGTAAAGCTGAACCTTGACCACCAAAGCTTAGGATTACACCGCCCAATTCCAAGCCACTATGGTTATTGCAAAGCGCCTCCACTGACACGGCATCCAAGCTCTTACAAACATTCCAAATCACCCATGGTCCGGACACAACAAAGCTTTACTACTTAATCTAGCCGGCAGAAGGCTCGTCTGCTGGGCTGCTGATATCTCCAGAAGGCTGCGTTGCGTCACTAAACGTAAATGCAAGGCACATTTCATCATGAACAAGACCATTAATTTCTTCTGTAGAGCTTTCAGGAAGGCCATTCGCGGTTAACAGAACCGAATAATTACAGCGCAAAACAGGCGAAATGGCTAACAGAATATGGTGAACTGTCTTCAGAATATTTGAAACGGGCGCAAATCACTGGTATCAACTTTTCTGGTTGAACTGTTTACAGAATTAATTTGATTGGTTTTCGGAAAATCTTGATAACAATCGGTAGATTTATTGCTGGACAACGTTTCGCTTTTGACAGAAAAGCTTCGTCAGGCCAAGTGACTGGGTTACGAGGTTGGTCGAGGTTTAAAGCGGAAGGAGCACCAATCAGCTAAGTCAAGCTAAATCTGTGTTGGGTGTTGGCAGAGGGATTTTGAGTGTCAGAGTGGGTCACCAAGTGCTAAGCCGATGGGGAATCCTACATGGATTTGCGTCCAGCTTAGAGTCTAGTTCTTCCGGTTACGTTCACGTGATGATCCCCCTTGAGCGTCGTTTGCACTTTTTGTCTGTCTGGGTGGATGAGCTAGTGCGGGTTGGGATTTCCACCAACCTGCTTTTTGCTAATGATTCTACGCGCGTTGACAACCACACACAGTCAGGTGTCAACTCCGCTTATCTAAGACCGCTTTCCATACGCCCACCACTTCCACACCCTCGATTCTATTCACGCTGTGAATTGGTCATTTCCGCCGCCTCGATTGTCAGCCGCTGTTGTGTGAATCGCAGTTTCCGTCTTAAAACATCCACATTCTCCAGATCTATTCTATGTACCGTGTCTAGCGCATGTACAGTGCTCGCTGAGTCTTTGACCAGCGTTTGGTTTTCTTCCACATCCTTTGGGGGTTTGTTTATCCTCCTTTTATGCTCGCCAATTCCGAGTTGCGATGCTCTAGCAGCTTTTCCTGTGTAAACCTTAGTGCAATCTCTACAGTTAATTTTACACACACAGTCCCTGGTGCTTTCAACAGATAAGGGATATTTCAATTGCACCAAAGCTGAGCGTAGAGTTTTTCCCGTCTGGAGAGCTACTAGAATGTTGGCTAAGCTCAGCAGTCATCGAATAACCTGCGATGTTCCTACTTTATATGGAATGACTGCTGTGCCAATCTATTCCTTAGTAGGTCTAGATACCGGAATCTATATCCTTCTTAATTACCGCTTAATCAAACTCACTGGGTATCCTATTTCTCGAAGTCTGGTGGCATTATCGATTTGAGATGCCGTTCGATCGACCATTTCTGTGCACAGCGCTCTGAATCGACTAAATATCGATGAGACAGTACTAGCGTACACAGACTTCAGGCGTGCTGAGGAATAGTTTAAGACGGTTCTTGTGTCTGTTGGTTTCTGATAGATAGTAGTTTTTAATTTTCCACCACTCGTATGTGTTACACAGTCCAGGAAGTGTAGTGTGCTCAAAGCGGAATCTATCTCCATGCTCAAATTGATGTGTGGATTTAAACTATTGAGATAGCCGTGGAAGCTGTTCACGTTATCTCGTTTGATTACAACAAATGTATCGTCAACATAATGCAAAAATGACAGTGATATACGGCCAAGGCCAGGAGTATTGGAACTTTGGAGGGATGTCATTCTGCGAACCACGAGGTGTATGACCAGCTGCACTTCTCACAACTGATGTCGAGACCTTAGGCTTTGCGTCTTTTGCAATTGTCAGTGACCTGGTGTCAAATACTGACGCCAGAAATCCCACCGTATGACAACCGGGGACATTTCCATCAGTGAGTCACTTGTCGACCAGAAAGGTGACCTATAATTTGGAAGAAATTGGCACCTAATTTAGGCAACGGAATTTGTTGACTTACATAACTCTTCCTGGCCAATTCACCCCTTTGTTTTGTTGTAGCTTGCTTAGTATCATACGCGTGCAGGATGTTGGGTGGTGGTCGGTTACTTAACACCAAGAAATTCGACCGACACCTTCGGCTGTATTATTGGCTGTATTAGCCATTACTTTTTCTGGAGAACCCAGTAGCAGTTGTGGAGTTCACGGAGTCCGCTAAATTCAGTTTACAGCGTTCACTGAATACCTGGTCGTAGGGTTAAACTACTGTGTCAGATATAGGGTGTCTTCTTCCGTGAAATGCGCTTAACTACCAAAATACATTTGGCACTGAAAGCAATACCAAAACAATGCCACAAAAAACGCGTGGTCGATATCATACAGTCTAGCTTTTTAGGTTGGCGAGTCTCAGTCCTAAATTCCTGGTTCTAAATTGCCCGCAAATCGGGGAAAGGTAAACCTACGATCGTGAAGACCTGGCGATCACCTGAGTCTAATTTAGCACCTGGTTCTTTGACGAAATTTAAACGAACGTGTTATTCTCTACTTAAGGGTATTTAGGGAAATGCTTTTTTGTGGGGAATACTGAGAGATGTCTAACTTTGGAGCTGTTTTTCTCTCAGTAAGATAGGGTAAGCCGTATTCCTTAAACCACCAGGCATCACAATTTTCATGGGCCAGTAGAAATAAGTTGTTCAGTAGAATGATGACTGTTCGTGTGAACCATCGTCGTTCGCTAGCTTGCCTTTTGTTAGCCAGATCACTAATCGCGTACAACTAATTCGCTAAACCCGCTTATCCAAGCTAACCTTCACCATCCCGGATTCATTTGTTCGTTTGCAGGCGCGATCAGTTACGTTTGTGCCGTTTGTACTCACTTGCAGATCATTTAAGGCTGTGATATGTAGTGAATCTCTTGCGATGAATAACCTCCCTTCGGGTGATGTATGGGTGAAGAGCAAAAAAAATTGTATGTACGAAATCCGACATCTTTGGTGGAGATAGCCCCTCCTTGCTTTGCTACGTATTGCCGAATGTAAACGAATGCCCATTGATCTCTCTGTTACAGGGCACCTTGTTTTTAAACCACCATTAGAAGCCAAACTGTCGGCATCCATAAACATTCCACATCTGTGACAATGTTAGAAAGTGTGCTTCATCAGAATTATCCTAATTGCGGAATACATAGCGAAGCCGGTTGAAAAATGCCTGGCGTAATCTTTGTAAACAAAACTAATGGGGACCCGTTTCTACCCTTAGATCAATCTAATTAGGTATGATACTGTATGAATATGCTCATAAAGTTACTTTATTCGTGACTTTCGGGGCCCCAGAAACAGCGTCCTAGAAGAAACTATGAATAACTAATTGCACTGTAAAATAATGACTTCAAAAATGGCATCAAGGGATTGAGTATTATTTGACCTGCGCTGTCCCTCCGCATTATGTTCCCAATTTTCCTATCGTATGCTCAGGGACTGTCCTTATTTTCGAAAGTTATCCTTAATTTGGTGGTTTCAGAATACACACTTTTAGTTAGATTCCTCAGCAAAATACTTGCAATGGTGAGTCAGCTGCTTTATCGAATGTCCGTGAATCCGGTTACCAAACCTGGTTACTGAATAAATAGGACAACTTGCTCATCCGAAGTTCAGAAGCGTTGGTTAATATGTCCACTTAACTAGTTATCTCCTGAAATGTGGGAAGCCGAAATTTCTACGTTAGTCTACGTCTACCGAACTGCAAGACGAGTCTTAATGCAAACACGGTGAGATGATTAAATAAAAAATCGGTGTATGGAGATGATTGAATAAAGCAGAATGAAAGATGGAATATTCCTACCGTCACCTCTAGGGTTCACTTTACATCGCGTGCGTGTGCCCAACTTTTTCAAATATTTGTAGCTCAGTAGACTTTCCCACCCACCGAAAAGTACCCACTACCTTCAGCTACTCTAATCCATTGAAAATGAACCTAACCATTTTGCGGAAAAATTCTACGAATAGAGAATCCACCAAAGTTGCATATACACTGAGAAATATCTAGATGCTTACTCAGTGCACTCAGTGCTTAGCAGGGGGCATTTTCCACATAACTATCGTCCTCCGACCCCCTGTATCTATTTTTGCCTAATGCGTTTGCAGTACTGAAATAATTAAGCACATCTAACTGAGAGAAGGAGCACACCTGTGGATGCACAAAAACGATCGACCTCCCGCTAAATGAACAAGTGTTCATCCAACTGCTACACTGACACCGCTTGGTGTGATTAATGCATGTGTGCCTACAACCTACACCTGATTCGCCCAATCTAAGCCTGATGGATCAACTCTTGCTATCTGACGGCGTTAATTTTTGGCTTCTATGTAGCTTCCACAATGGTCAGACTTTATATCAGCCAGATACAAAAACGGCTTTGGTGCAGATTGCTGGAAGTTGGTGAAAAATTTAGATCAGATGGAGGCGATGTGATTACGTAGAATGGTTTGGTGTGGAAGGTCTGCTTGTATTAACAGCCTTGCGTTAGCTGTGATATCACAGAAGAAGTCCTCTGACGAAAATCTGATAAGTAGTTAACCGATGTATACAAAGCTTCCAGTACATGTGCAAGACTTAACCGTATGAGTCCAAGATCTAGAAAAAGAAATGCCTTAGTACACTCAGAGATTAGCATCGGTGCCAGTCTGCGTCAATGGGCATCCATACTCAGGTTTTACGTTTCCTACGGTAGCCGAGGAAGGGCGCAGCAGGGTTGAATGCATTCCGTCGAGCACTTTTCCTGTTACCCGGGAAAATAAACAGCGTTATGCACGCTTGATTTACGTTATAGCGTACAGGCGTATTTGCTTCTGTTTCACCAGTTCCCACAACTAGGTTGATTTTACTGATGAATATGTACTTGGAAACCTCACTAAATGAGCTAATCCCTCTTCTGAACTATGATGCGACGTATTTAGGTATGGTCCTAATGAGATACAAACAATTTAATTAGGAAATGCTGTGTTCCCCTAAAATAATCCACATAGTGTCCTCTAACTGTGCAATCGAAATGTAGCTCCACGGTCTGCAACATTTTCGGCCTCCCAACAGTGCATGTAAGAAGTATCCTAGCGTCTCCATGTCTAGAGTGGAAGAAGCTAGAAAGGTACACATTCAACGGGTTTTCGATACTGATTCTAGACATTCCTCTACTAGATTCATGGGTACTGCATTTTCCGAGGCAGTTCATCTTCAACTACTCCAAACGTACAAGTACCGTGGAAAAGAGGTGAAAATTCTTCAAAATCCATTGTCGGCTTGCCCTTGAAGCTGAAAAATAAGCAACATCCTATCATCGCAAATGACCTGTCAGATGTCCTTCAAGCTCTCATGCTCCTATGATGAAACCCTTGAACCAAGGGGTCTTGAGCTAAAACCCTGATTATCCATTAAGCAGGAAGGCAGGTTGCGAACGAACAATTAAGTTCGGATGTACACATTATAAGCTGCCGGATGAGGAACAAGTAGTGCAATAACTCAAGTGATAGGCTTCATGCCATAACGCTGAATTTAAGGTGCTAATGACTTCCAACAAGCGAGAGTTAATAGTACCCTCTGATAGGCTGATAAATGTCTTTCAGAGCAATTTAATATGGGAGGCATTTGGAAAACTGTCCAGTCTGGCATTTCAAAATTAGATGATGTTTTGGCACAAAAATTTATCCGCAAACCTCATTTGCTCCTAATGCATATGGACTTGTCAGATAGAAGAGTGGTAATGAGATCGTGTCCCCCTGAGTTCAACTGGGAGAACGGATGTGGAGATATAGAAACCAGACGAACAGCAAGTAATCCATGGCATTCCAGAATATTCCCCAGTCGTCACCGTAATCGAGCAGTCTGGCAACCGACCAGCTTAAGCAGCATGCTATGCACAAAGCAAGGGCTCTGACTCGGAACTGCAGCATTCAGTCATATATGATGAGCTGTAAAATCTTGGATTTTAGTGACAAGCAAATAAAACGAGTTTACTTTAAACCGTTTGGCAAATAGATTATATGATTCCTGAATAAAGACCGTAGGGAAACATGCCCCAACCACCTTAAACCGACAAGCCCTGTCTTATGTTATGGTGCCACAGACACAGGACAAAGCCACTTGACCCTTGTGGCATGAGGTTCCAACGAGAAAAGCAACGCAGTCTGTCAAATTGTGTCCTCCAAATCGTTGGGAAGAAAAACTGGCGATTGGGTACACTTCAAAGCTTTGTTCGATGAGGGAAATCATATATTACTAGCCCTACTGGCTTGATTGGACCGATTCAAATCCGATTTAATTGATTTAGATTGAATGTACAGTCACTTTAAGATGGTGAATCAAGTTACATTAATCGGGACATATCAAAATGCCTTGGTGGCCGCACAAATAAGAAATGATTCTTTAGCGAAATTTGACAGACTCAATGATTACGTGAAGCAAATGGCACGGTTTTTTGTAATATTCCAAAATTTAGTCATAATGAACTTCAGCCTGGTAGTTGAGGAACTGCTAGTAAACTTAGGATTTACTGAGTAAAGATGGGTTCCTCTCCATGGTTTCATTTTAAAACCCTAAACATATAATCGTACGAATTTACGGCCTGTCTAAGTTTCCATAAGACATTTGTCGGGTGTGTAATCCTACGACGCACACAGCTTTCCAAAAGCTAGTCGAGATTTTAAATCAGTACGACAAGTTCTAAGACGACACAGCCTCCTCGACGTTTATGAATATATGTATTTGCTAAGCGTACGCTGACATTCAATCTAAATGGACTGCTTGCTCCGGCGTAACCTGTGAGCTCGCTGAAGTCTTACGCATGTGACCATTAGTGATGTTACGGAATGTGAACAGCTCGCTTGACTGGTCCACCCAGAAAACCTGGATGCCTTAGGATGGTCGTGCTGAAGCGTTTTGCAAAAATCACTCTCAAAGGAATCAAAGCTGATGTTAGGTGGAAGCCCTCCGGCATGCAAAATGACCGAACTGACGCTTCTGACCAAGCCTACAGAGCATTTGCCTTCAAACTTAAGAACACCTAGTCAGAAACCCTCTCCAAGTCACAAAGAAGATTGGATGCACTGAAGATAGCAAACGAAGAGAAAATAAATGGAAAACAAAGTAAGAATGAAAACAAAAAACAAAAGAAATAAAAAATATGGAAGCTTGCTACTCCATTGAAGGAGTATATCATTGAAGGAACATATCGAAATTTATCCCATTTTCAACCACTAAGAGCGAGGGGACGCTTGAACCACACAGCTCTAAACTGCTCAAGAAACGAGAAGAGGAACTCATAGAAGAAGCAGGAAAGTCCCTTTCAAAGGGAAGCAACAGTATGATCGATGAAGGGGCACAGCCAATAAATCAAAGTAACCGGTGAACACCAGCCGTTACAGTGGAGAAAAAGGGCAGTACAACCAACCAAACAATCTTGAGAAGGTCAGACCATAAAGCAATGCAAATTGAACAGGGATTAATAAGAGTGAGGGAAGAAACTACTGAAAACTGGAGGCAGTGAGGTAATCAGCCAATTCAAACGAACACAGACCACAACGTAACAAAGATCCCAAACGGATCAATAAGCGCACTAAAACGCTGTCTCCCAAACTGTCAATCGTGTTATAAGATAACACATTATGCTCAAGTGCTATGTAAACACACCCAGGCGAACAGTGAGAACGCACCCGGCTGCGCTCTAATGACGTCACCCCGCATGGCGACGAAACGAAAGTCAGCTACCGAGCTTGGTGAACTGACCAACAGCCACCCGACCGACAATCAAGAAAAAAATCATCTACACTTTCGCATGAAGGTAACCTCACGACTAAGCACTTGTGTTATATTTACCTTCAAGAAAATACCTAAGCTTGAGCAAAAGAGGAGGAAATGACCACCAAAAAATGAACTCAGGGTGCCATCTTGACTGGCGACAAAAAGTTTGCAATCCAACTGCCACGCATGGCAAACGACCCAAAATTCATTTGATTACATTGATTCAGCGGGTCTGATACTCCAACCGTCTGTCATCTAAATTGAAACGCCATAGGCTCCTTTACAGTGTCTCTGTCAAATGGCATTAGTTTGGGTGAAACTGAACTTGATTAATCGGGGGGTGGGGGGGGGCGTTGGTTGGGCTGCTTTATAGCAGCAATACGTGGCCTACATTGCTGTGTTCGTGTCAAACGCTTCCCGGACCGTCTGAACCAAGATCATCGCGCCACTCACCTTACCATTCATTTTGAAGAAACCTATGGGCTGAGGTCTTCTGTTTGATTTGCCTTGTTTCTGTCTTTCAGGTAAACATAATTTTCTGGCTCTTCAGTAAATTGTGGACAAGAGCTGGCACATACATCGCGGAACCAAGGTTAAGGACGCATATTTCTACAATGCCAACAGCTTTACATTTGAAGCACAAATTGCACGAAGATGAGCGTACAATTTTTTGCTTGGATGACTTTTACGGATTGGTGAGCACTGTCAAGTGGGTCGGTGGTCTCGACTATTATTAGGTGGGAGTAAAACCATCGAAAATGTCAGCTTTGCTGTAATCATCGCCGATGAAAATAAGAAGGTTGTTCGTCTCCTCCAGCAGAGTTTGTTAGGTGGGTCCAAGTGGAGGACCCGTGACACCATGTTGTCTGTAAATCCGCCCATAGAAAAAGGAATTGGATTTTAAAGGCATCTAAAGAAAAAGTACGTCAGTAAGTTGATCTGAATGCGGTTAATCTCACTCAAAGTTAAATCTGCGAAAGCGACTGACGTTTTCAGAAAGTCGGTTGATTTAGCAACATATTTCCAAACCTCGGATAAACTAGACGGAGCCGAATGTGTAGCGAACTGCATGCAATAATTATCTAGTTAGTTGGGATACGTAGCCAAGCAACCTGGCGGGCTAATTACTGTATGACAGGGAGAATTCTGTCCATTCCGGATTTTAACATAAGATTTAGTAGCGTCGATAGAATTTTGTTTACATATAAGCCGAGGGTGTGTGCCTGGTAATTCTATGTCTTTGAACTACCCGTTATAGTCGTTGTAGTTAGTCCAACGCTAGTGCTTCCTAAGTCTTAACCTTTCAAGTCGGAATTTTCGGAATCACCTGTTTATTAACACGCGTGTCTAAATCTGAATTTTAATGAAGACGGATGCCTGGGACATATAGATTTACTGGATTCACGTGTTTCTGCTTAAATGTTGCCTTTTGTTTTTCCCACATAAATGATGTTATTCAAAATTTCTTCTCAAGTGTTAAACATCCGAAGGTGGCTGACAAAAATCTCTATTCACACTTCAAATTATTTGGCACCACAGTTGATTGCAACATAGAACTTGAGGGCTAGTTGGTTGTACACCTCTTCCGAAAATGAGCTACCAACAGTCAACATCATTTTACTTTATTCTGAACCAAATTTGAGCGTTACCATGACCCCCAACACCACCTGTCGACCTTGAATATCCGTATGTATGACTGAGTAATGGTTGTCCCAGTCTACACAATAGAGTCCTGAACAAAACAGCCGTTGTTTTGTGTGTATGTCTACGGTTGTCTGTTCGCAATCAAGTGTGAGTACAACTGTGTCTTTAGGTGCCGTTGTGCTTGAGTTTTCATTGTTTTCTCAGCAGCAAGCGTCGTGGACCATGGTAACGTGTGCGTCGCTACAAAGCAGCCAGCCTAAATTTCGGTTGGGAGTGAACGGAAAACCGTAAACCAGACGTCTTCGCTGAGGATAGCTCACATACGAGATTAGTTGAAAAATTGCATCAGAACTACAGGAAGGATTGCAAGACGGGGAATATCGTCAAAGGCACGTGAACAGTATTTAAACTTTAGCGACAATGAATCCACTGTACTACCGGTCATTGACAAGCGAAGTAAGTACTTCGTGAAGAATTGGCATCTTTTATCTAAAATACGTCCAACCAGTTACCGTAGGCGCTTATAATCACTCTAGATTGGTCATCTAGGAAGAATTAATTTATAAAAGAAGCTATGGTCATGAAATATAAAAGAGATTTCCTTCAATATGCCCGTCTATCATGAGTTGCAACGACGTGCTTCCACTCCTTCGTATTAAGTAAGGGACAGCCTGATTTGTTATTTTTTGCGCGACATAAACCAATTCTAATACACGTTTGCAGAAGTTTAAAACGAAACTAAGCCACCAGGAAGCCATATCATAACTGTGACGTCGTCCCTGAGGTCGGTCAAAGTAGAACGCACTACTCGGAGGGGTATTCTGTGGGGCGACAACTAAAAGAGTCCACTCCAAGTGTTGGAATTCATCCGAAGGATCACCCACTGTTAATGCATATTTTCAATGCTATACAGAGACTAAGCGTTCTGATGGTATTTTTGATACCAAAATCCTACTGGATTTCGTCCACACGGACATCAACTAGGTTCGTTGGTTTCTTCGTTGGGCTCCCAATAACTACCACATTGAGCATGACGTACTTTCCACTAATCTGGAGCCGTAATAAATATTTTCTTTAGTTTGTATGAATTACCAGTTGCTGCTGATTTCAAATCGGAATAAACTTCCAATTCAGACAATCTCATTTTAAAATTCCATTGAAATTTTGTGCTGAATTTTGGTAGTGAATGTATACATATAATAAGAACACTTTAGTCTAATAAAAGTACACACCAAATAGAGTAGAAAGAACAATTGATGAGGAAAGGATTAAATTAGATGAGATTTAGGAAACCTCAGCAATTCAATGGTTGCAAACTTTAGGACGAAATTAATTGCTTCGATCAACATACGTGGAGCTCAGCTGCATACGTTTCACACTTGATATATATGTTATTCTGTCCTATAGACCTCGCGTTCTTACGTGGTCAATAAAGGCTGGAGTGTCGATGGACTTCATAATACTTGACATTTTCAAGAAGATGTCTTGTGCTTGACTTGTTCAATACTCCTAAGGTACGGAAAAGCAGAAATTTTCTATCTCGTAAAGATTTAATCTTTATTAAGTTGTTGGAGAAAACTATGGTCTAGCGACTTGCGTACAACAGTAACAATAATTTTTGTTGATAACATTCACCTCACGCTCGTTTGAACAGTCGTCCTGGCGCAAACTTTCTGGTGAATCCACACTAAAGGGGTGAAGGCACTGGACTCTAGTTTCGCTCTTATTAGAATTGATCAGCAGTGCATATCCTTGGCCGTAACGGGATTTGAACTCCGAACATCTGACATGCGGAACGAGCGTATTACCACCACTCTACCAGAGCACCTTGGATGCATAAGTTCATCACAAAATCATTGGTGTACTCTGTCTACCGCGGGACATCCTTTTTCGGATTGCATCAGGAATAATGCAGACTCTGTTGAGATTTCGTCCTATAGGTGAAGCCAGTCTGCTCGAGTGGCGACCTCTCAAAAAGAAAGCTCATGCGTCAAATTAATTATTCTTCCTTCTGAGCTGCTTGCAGTACGTTGATAAAGCGAAGTTTGAAAGGTTGTGAGGCTGGGGTATCGAGTTCTTCTGAAGATTCTCCAGGCGCACGGTGCTGGTGGCTCTTATTAAGAATGAAACAGCTGTACAGTGCTTTTCAATAAAGACCGGCTTTGTTTTCAGGACTTGAATTTGATTAGAATTTCCGAATCTGCTCGCAATACCAAGTTTTCGCTTAGTTGTCCCACAAGTTAAGGCCCGGTTGATAGGAAAACACACCAGTGGGTTGTAATATGAACTGAATATTCAAACTGATATCACTCTTAATCCCTACCTAGAGGAGCCAGCTCAGAGATTCGTAAGGTAGCAAGGCAGATTTACGAGTGAGTTCTGTTCGTTTGGACGTGTTCTGAACCACTTTCCAGAGTGAATTTTGCTGATCACTGGATAGTGAAAAGGGGCAATCCAGCAAGTTGAGTTATTTTATTATATTCATTATCGCAGCCAACTTTCTGATAAATGGTCTAAGTACATAATTTGAAAAAAAGACAATTAATTTTCTCACGCTTACGTCATACTCGTTAGAGTGGTAGTCATCCTGTCCTGGCCCAGTCGTTCTGGCGAGTCCAGACCTAAGGAGAGAAGCAATGGATTCGAGATTCACTCTTATTAGAGTTCATCAGCAGTGCATAACCCGGGCTACATTGGAGCTTGAACTCCACATATCTGACATGCGAAGCGAACGTGTTACCACTACTCCACCAGTACACGATGGAAGCATCTGAATTTTCTCATCTGAAAAGAGGGACACGTTCATGCTAGAGTGATGTGACTGGTCTGCCTGATGCCTCAACCCAGTAACGCTCCTGGCTGTGCCAGTCGATTAGTCCGCCCGTCAGAACTTCCCAGCCAGGTAGAGCCATAGACACTTGAAACATGCTGGACAACTTTCGGATTGGCTGTGGGTTGTCGCGGTATTTGTAGAATTCACACTCATATCACTTTCGTTTGAAGAGTACTCCTGTCCTAGCACATTCTGGTGACAAACCTTGCTGCTAGTAGTTTTGCTGACACTTCGACAGACCATGACCCGTTTCGCCCTTCTTAAGGAACAGCTGGTTGACGTAGTTTCAGAGTTTCTGTCAATTTTGCGTTGCAAATGCCCCCAAGTTGCGCACAATTCCTGAAACACACTCATTCGCAAAATACATCGGTGTCAATGAAAGAGTCAGTTGAATAACTGTTTATGACAATCCTAAACTGAATGTGCTGCACAAAAGCCGCCTAAATATTTCCGGGTCTAGGAGGAGAAAAGTATAGTGTGCCTCAACTGTCTAGCGTTAGGTTAGCAAACGGTTTTCGGCTGTTGAATGCCATCCAGTCAGAGTTTCACTAAGAATGTCACTCATAAGTGAAATGTGGATACATGGCTCTTTAAGACCTATTATCAAGGTCATGATCCTAGGTTGTTGTAGCATCTTTCCATTCAGGCAGTTGTAGCATTGTTCGCTGTGATTAGCATTAACGGAGACTGTGAAATGTGGTGAGCAAATTTTATGGTTAGTTCTTCTGGGTAGGCTTAGGAGAAGAATCCAGAGCTGCTGCAGTTTCTACGGCAATGCAAGGCAGATATCGCTGAGGGCTCCACTAACAAATTAAAGCCGAGATTTATTACACAAAGTTCACTTTTTGCATTCGAATGTAACACACGGTTGTTGGTCAAATTGCTGCTGCTCTATTCACCGATGTGTGTAGTTGGCCAACATTTGCGTCAGTAATTGTCGATGTCCTTATTTTCTTCTGGGAATATCCCATTGACTTTAATTGAATGAAAGATCAGTTCGTTATTTCAAAGTGTAAATCAATAACTTTGGCCGGAATGTGCAACAATAGCTGCACCTTGGGCCTAGTACGCACTTACAAGTTAGTTTAGTAGAACAGTAAGGTTGTTACGTATCCGTGTTAAGTAGGATAAAGGACAGACATGAGCCACAAAAACGTTCGGAGCGAAGTTGTTTACTAAGACATGAGGTCAGACGTTTGAAAGGACAGCTCACTCTTCGTTCCGGTTTGAATCAATAGCTAATGTCTATAATCAAATTCACAAAGAGTGTAATGAAATTTCAGGGTAACATCGTGGCTGCTTACCAACGAAATGTTTGCCAAAAAGTACACACAAACCGTCACCCAATGGTATGTACATGCGGGTAGACAGAAAGTTCGCACAATGATTTAAGTGTATGCTTCACCTTAACGGAATACCTGCTGCCAACCTGTCAAGCAGGTCAACATATACTTTTAAGTAACGGTTCGTAGTACTCACCAGGATATGCTCAACCTACTCTAAAATCGATCGCCCGAAATGCGCCGCTATGCACGTTCTCATTATTCGGCTGAACTGGACTTTTCGGCTTGGGACCAGAAACTGAAAAAACAGCTCACTTTATTGCAGATCAAAACAGAAACAGCAGTGCAAATCCCGATGATTGTATTCCTTTAACTTACTAGCTGCAGTACGAACCAGTTCTGATCGGTTTCGGTTATAAGCCGATTTGTTGTTCACCTTGACTGCAATACGCAGCCCACTGGATTAAAACACTACAAATGCATTTTGTTTCACAGATTAAAGGCAAATCTATTGAGCCTACGGGCGTGGAAGGGACGATAAAAACGGTAAAACTGAATATACCAAGGTGCACGGTAGTGCGATGTTGATGCGTAGGTTAGAAACTGATTGCTCATACGAGATGATTGATAGGGAAACTGTGAATACGGGAGTACAAGATACACACGTGTCTCGTCGTTTCAGTTAAGAAGCAAAATCCACGGGTGTAGGAGTTTAGTTTGTATATTTGCTACGGGAAAAAGTTGGACAAAATCCGTGATGATAAATGCAACTCTTGCATTTGGTGATTTCCGCTTAGATAGTGTCCTACGATATCCCGAAATTTGTCCTAACTGAGACATAAGTTGACCTTTGTGCAGCAAATTCAGTTGGGGAAAATCATAAACACGAGATTCAGCTGAGTTTCTTTTGCAAACTGTGCCCAATTTGAGGTCATACATAATGCAAATTTGAGGGAAGCTGAGATACTGGGCCTGAATAATGAGCCCGAAGAGGTGCGACCCGGTTGGGGGCCGTCGAATAGTATCCAGCACATCATGATATCCCGATATCCCGAATATCTTACCAAATGAGACAAGCGGTGGCTTTCATTTCACAGTGAGGTTCATCTGAGACATCTGATAACACCAACTTGGTTTGACTTGGTTTGAACTTTTATCTAGCTTACATTTGGCCGTATGAAGAAATATAATTTCATCAGTCACTGACATGTTATGAGGTCTTCTAGCTTAGTGAGCTAAACAGAAGAATTATTTCTGCTGATTATCGAAATGCGTCGTTCCCTTTTTATGTTCTGAAAATCCAATCTGGCCTCGTGAAACCCACAGTTGTCGGATGAGGGGAACGTGCGCTAACCTGAGACGGTCAGCCAATTTCGTCCTTTTTGTGGAGGACAGCCGCACAATTTTGTTCGTGTCTGTAAAGTTAACTTCACCCGGCATCACTTCTTCCCAGGTCGTATAGTTAAACGAATGTTGTTTAAACTGCCTATAGGTACAGTCCTCTGAATAATTGTAAGTGTCGCTGTCCTGATGGAGCCAGAACATCCCCATAGGATTTTTGGTCGGGATAGCAATTGGTCAGTGGTGGTTTAAATGGTTTTAGAATTTTCGCTGATTCTGAACACCAAGTCTGGAACACGAAAATAGGGAACAGGGAATCTGAATTTTGTTCAGGTTAACGGTTATATGTGGTAAATTTGTCTCGAGAAAAGAATCGCTTGATTTTCATATATTTGCTTCAAAGGTTCATTTTGAAAGAATGTGATATGCGCCCATAGGTTGTATTCAGTAAGCAGCCACATGCGACATTCGCTGAATGACTCACATAAAACATTCAACGGCTGGTGAGTACACAGATGTGGGTTGGGCGCTCTAAACAGATTGGAAACAAATTCTGATACTACGCCTTGCATTGCCTCTTCCCTGGAGATCTGACTTCACTTTGTCATGTAAATCGATGCATAATTTTTAAATGCGAGCTGTCAAACACTCACCGGAGGTGCATCTTTGTTTCCTGAAAGCATTATTTTATGGTATCTTTTACGTGAAGGGTCATCTGAGTGTTAAGTCTATGGAGTATCTTCTGAATGTTCTCGAAGATCTAGTAATATAGACCAAGAGAGTGATTGCGTCGAAATGCCTAAGCAATGCAAAGGACCGTGGTGGGGCGGACTATTTGCGGCTTACGGTGGTTCTGAGTCTTCCGCTCATGACAATTCCTTCTTTGACTATAAAAGAGCTGACTAGGCTAAATAACTAACGATCTGAATGAACTGGCTCCTGGTTAATAATCAGTAGGGGTCCTTTAGAAGCCAAAAGACACTTCACAGTAGAGGGCTCCAGTTTCTCTCTCGTATTTCAAATTTCATAGAAAGGGCATGTATTAAAAGGCGCGATGATCTGTCTTGACGAAGTTTATTTAGAAACTAAGCTTTGCCGAACTAGCGAACGCATTGTTCGGAGGGTTAAGAAAGTCCAATTTTACAAATGGTCTCGCAATATAGGAGGCAACTGATAAACAGACGTATGCTGAAATTTTCCGGTCATTCGGGATTTCAGTAAGCCCACAACTTTGTAAGTAATCCATTTAGGATTGACGAAACGGTCTACCTATTCCACCACACTTGCAGACAATATCTCCCTGTAGTTCTCCTATGAAGACAAATTACAGCCACCGTCATATTCGACCTGTCGTGCACCTAATCAAACCACCTATAATCACCAAGTAGTCCGTAATGTATTCATTTGCCCTCAGAGACTCTGACGCTCCGGAAGTTCTAAAGTAGGCACGGATCGGCTTTCAGTCTCTATGCTACTGGGTGAAACTATGATTTGTTCGACATTTTAGAGGAACTTCATTTGATTATGACTGCAACTCGATATTAAACTTCTGAACCTTCTTCATGTGGGGATGTCCTGGCGCTTTTTCATCTTGATAGAATTAAACATCCTGATGGAATGGTTGAAATCGCCTTTTGATGTCAAAGTGCTGTTCAAACTATTTCAGGAAATTTAATGTGTTTCACGATTCCCCTGATGCGTTAACCTATCACCCAAACCCCCTAAAGTTTCTGCTTAGATTCCCTGAGGTTCGTCACTGGTTTCCTCAAGGAGTTGGATGTAAGCTCTTTAAAAGAAATACCGGCGTATAATCCTAAGTAGAAGGCACATTTATAACCTTGTATATATGGGATGATGTGTATAAACAATTTGGCTGATCACGCAAGAAATGTGAGTGAGCACATGGTATGCGCTGTCCCCGTTGTTCCATAGCTTATTGTAAGATCGGTCTAATCATGTTTGACCGTATCTCGCTTCTAGCTCAATGCCAATGGGATGGACGGGGACTCAGACCCAATAATCATCAATGCCATGGCAATGAGCAAGCCTGAATACTTGATCCAGGATCCGTTAAGTGCGGACCATCGAAGACCAAACACGAGTTCACCAAAAAGTCCAAAGAAGAGACACAAAGAGACACAAATGGGTTTTCCAGGAGATGAGGTAAGGCGAACTGTACCTACTGTAAAGCGCTTATAAGTCGTGCTTTTTGACGAATAGAAAGTGGATGCCACTGTCTTAAAGACAGTTTACGGTGTATTTACTTACGGACGCAGTATCAGATGTGTCATGGTTTCCAGTTTTACAAAAGTTCTATTCTTCCAAAATATGCGATAAATCTAATGGAATTTTAGCATTTATCAATCTTTCCTTACTGTAAAAATACATCACTGAAGACATTAGAGGAAGATTTGTTAACACTTCTCACGAAAACATTTTACTGTAATTTGCATCATTGTATTTTCGAGAACACTGCTAAATGCTCGCGTTAGATGAATTAAGCTGATATTAAAAATTCCATCACATTTTGTTAGTGTTTCCGTATTTCTCATGTTTGCTGTGGATAAACTGGTTTCCTGAAAGCACGGGGCAACATTTCCCAATGATTGACTTGGAGAAGAACCAACCAAACTTCGTACCATCTCGAAGGACTGCCTGCTGACGTCACGTTAAATAAGAAATGGTCAAAGGAAGCCAGCCACATATCGCATGGATAGCAACAGTAATCATTCCATACGCTCACTGGGCGAACCCATTGCAATTTACTGGTTAAAACGTTAAAACGGTAAAACAACGTTTATGTCTGAACTCCAGTGAAAATCCCGCAAAGATGCCCCATTGTTTGAAAGCATATCCGAGTAATCAGAGTCCTCGTTTCTATACACTATAGATAAATACGTATGCAACTTCCAAATTGTTGGTTCAACTAGATTACAGCCCGCAAATAGATCAACTGGAGTAGAACTCCATGGAACTAAAAATAAGTTAGACGTTGAAGCGGATGCGCATTTTGAGTACCTATATAGTCAACGGACGAATCCCATCTCCAGCTTTGGCATGTGCACTTGGTTGAAGTCAAATTTGGTTGATTGCTCCTTTTAGTATTTGACCTCAATTATTCCGAGGGTACTGGCGGCCAGAGAACATATAGACAGCTTGCAGCAGCTTTAAGCAAACGATGTATTATTTATGCTCGGTACGAGCGAGGGAGTTGAAAATCTGGCGCTTGATTAAAGTGACCACACGGCAAAAACAAAAACAAGTCCTGCAGACATGGCAACATTTTCTATCGAGTAATCGGGGAAAATCAACGCTCTTTGAAGGTCTTCGGAACATCATTTTACATCACTTCGAAGTACTGGGGAAAGCATCGTGCAGGATTGCATGGATTACCAAAATTGCACGAAATGGTTATCCCCTGGAGACCCACAGCTTCAATGACTGAAATGCCTGCATGTGGCTCGTGAAAGTTATGGAACCCATCGGACAGCATCCATGTTGCCATAGCCCGAGGCAGAAGGACGTTTGTCGTCAAACTGGGCGGTCACTTCTGGTTTGGGCGAAATTCGTTACTATTAGACGCCTCGAAGCGGATTCGGGCATCCACAAAAAGTAATTGAATTTGGTTTAACCTCGGTAGGGACAGGCGTGTAATCGTCTAACGTGTATCCATTCTAAAACCCAAAACCTATCCCCATCCCCATACGTAGGCCTTGTATCAAATCCGACACTATTACTCCAATTCTTCTTCACACCTCACTAAATGACAAGGTTTCGTCATCCCCATTTCCCAATTATACATTACAAGTAGAACAAAAGGTTGACGGACACTCGGCGACTGCGCGTACTTGATGAGCCCCAAGAAGGGCGAAACCAGTCATGGGCTGTCGAAGAATTTTCAGCAACCCTATGAGTAGTGCATTAAGTATATACATTACTTACTTTAACTACTTACCTTAATTAGCATAGATATTTCAAACCAATTTGCTCCGGTTCCGCGGCGTTTGTCTTGTTATTCTATACGCACCCACTCCGTTTATTTCATAGTTCATGCGGTGACAGCAGAAGGTATAGAAAGATCGTACTAAGTGTTGCTTAGCAATTCCACCAAACCGTTGTTTGTTCTCAGTGCTTGCTCCAAGCTATCGGGAATAAGTCTTCGATAAATTATTTTACCACTCCACCTCACTCTCTGTGAATATCAAAACAGCGATCATTGATAGAAATTTATCTTTTTGTGTTGCAGCGCATTTTAACAAACTTATAAAGTTTAGTCTCAGTTTTGCTTTCAGGGTAAACAGACAGTTTAATCAGTGATGAATTCGATATATATGCTAAGTTTCATCGGTTTAAATGGAATGCTGAGTCAAGCAAATTTGATAGTACACGTCAAAATATTTGTGCGTGATATAGCCAAAATAAAACAATGGAATTTTTTGTTGTCATCTTTTGCAGAATAATCCCAAACCCTCAGGGTCAGCGTCCAAACCATTCGACCTTTCCGAAAATGATGTCCGCATGTTGCATCGTCGAACCTACATGCATGGCATGGGTGCCTACGGCGATCCGGATTTTATGGGACCTCCAGGCTCACCATTTGACTTATCCAACTGGGATTGGTTGAGACTTGACGCGCTCGGGCCTGGATGGGAGCAGGCAATGCGAGATGTGCCCGTTAACCGGGGAGAAGCCCTAAACTTACTAAGTATGTACAAGGGTACATTTATCAGGTCATTATTGTACAATAAGAAAATGCAATACAGAAGTCCTATCTGAGCGGCCTGTGTGGTTTATATCAACCACTATTTTCGTTTGTGACGACCCGTTCACCGAATTTTCTGTGTGCTTTAAAACAAACAGTTTTTGCTGCCGAGCCACGTTCAATGACAGGTAAAAATATAAGGACCAAATTTCAGTTGCCCAGTTAGTCATACAATTCTCCCCTTGAAATACCAAGTTCCTCTTGAATGATGCTGAGAACGCCTCTTTCGAACCAGGTGGTTGTTTGTTTACACTGTCTTTCGAAAAGGTACCACCGCCTATCTTACACAAGCCTACAATGGTTCTCTACTTTAATCCACTTTCGGCCATCAGGTCGGCAGACTAACAAGAACATAAGCATTAGACGGGCAAATCGTTCGACAATCTCAGAACTTTTTATGGTGTCAGTGTGTGAAGTCGACTGGGCCCATTGCGTGTTGTCCTCCATGGCAATCGGCTTAAAGTTTTCCGCTGATACTGGAACTTCTGGATACACTGACCAATTTTCAACCATATTTTGCCCCCTTCTTTTCGTCTTTAAAATGAATTGTGCTTTCATGTTCACTCACCCCCGTCATCTGACGGCTTTCTACCCTAGACACTTACAAATTCCATGTTTTGAAACAAAGACCCCTTGATCTGCTACTTTAGGATATCAGGTAGTCTTAAGTCACGAGATGCTGCAATTGCATTTGTTACATCAGCGACGGGACGGAAAACACACAACGAAGATGTGACAGGCATCTTGTAAAAACAGTCGGAAAACTACATTCGTGCATAAGAGTACATAGCAGTAAGTTCTAGGGTAGATATGGGTTTCATACCAAAACTTCTTGAGCATACAAGGCAGATCACCCATGGTTGATTGGGGGAAATTGAGGAATAAGAGCGAGTATGAACTATATGGGTCATAAAGATTAATAACATCATAAACGAGAGATTCAGCGGCTTCGAGGGGAGTATCCCATCAAAACCAAATTGGTATGCAGATGAGTGTATTCCGATAAAGATTACCTGTTTTCTTAAGTTGAAAATAGATAGATAAAACCGGAATTTATGTGGTGAAATGGACTTGGTGTGGGTGTTCCTGGTGGCTGTTAACAGACGTTTTGGAAGGTGTTCCTGTGCTCTGTGTGAGTTCTCCCAGTGCAGACATGTCTGCAAATATAGGATAATTGTATACTCTTGAGGCAGATATGTTGGACGAACGCGGAAAATTTGCTTGCAGAGCGACTCCCTGTTTGTTGAGACAAACCTGAACTTTGCTGCAGGATAAGTATGTGTGTTGGCATCCGTCTTTAATGAATCCGTCTTTAACACACGGACAATACTTTATTGGGTACTGCACGATTCAGTCCGTTTGGTGATCTAGGTATATTGTATGCGATGGTCTTTTCAGGGTCACTTTTCGATACGAAGGTCTATTTTAGAAATCTGTACGCTTCCGATGGTTCATCAGTGGTGCATATGTTCCTAATTACATGGAAGAGAGTCGCACTAGAACTGACAGGCATGCACTGGGCGCGAAACTTCTCAAACAAAGCTACTGACTGTGTGTTTAGTTAGAGCTTCAAGCAAATCTCAGGCGTCACTGGATTTGTGTTTGTGTCAAGAGGTTCGAGAAGAAAAACGAGGTGTTCCTCAGGAGTAAAAATCAAAGTTTGATCAACGTAACTTTTCTCCGTCCCTCTATTTTTGACAAGAAAAGGTCCGTAATAGTTTGGCTCAATGAGATATCCATTGCCAGGTAACCTACTCCTCTGTAGACTGTATCTTCAAGGCTAAAGCGGATAATCTGTGTAAGTGATAGAATGAGCCATTTTGGAAGTTCTGAAGGGAAACCAACCAACCTGGAAATGAAGCCGCACAAGTATTCAGCTGTTCAACGTAACTAAGTGAATCTACAAAACTAAAGACATTGTTGACAAATTATCCAACGTATGACATTTCAGCGGAGGCTTCTAGACAGTATGGAGTCGAGAATTTCCGGGAAGGGTCAAGTGCATCTACCATCCCCCGGGCCATCTGGTGATTTGTTGAATTTCGCATGTTAAGGGTTGGTTTACCTAGGGTGCCACGACAGTGGAAATTCCAGGACTCTCACTTTCTTGGTATTTGTGTTCTGAGAGACCTCAGTTGCCAGTGCCTTGCGCCCCTAGCTGCCCGGTATGTAGCTAGCCAGCAACTGTTTTGGTTAGACTTATGTTTCCACATAATATGTCCGGTTAACACCTTCCTGTGTGAAAACATATGGCGCTTATTTTGAAATGCAATCCACCTTAGCCATGCTTACGATACAAGATAGCTTGTCTGGTTTCGTAAGCGCAAGCGATTTCTTGTTGTATAAGTGTTTGATAGCTTGATATTTTTCGGGCGCAGACAATCAGTCTGTCGAAAGGTGGAAAACGAGGAATCTTCCGAAATGCCGACAAGCTTTTGTTCAATGCATACAACCTTTTAGCAACAATACGGGAAGGCTTATAACTTGATCATACAATTTTTAAAACCGGACGTGAGTCTGTAGTCGACTGGCCTTTAGCGGTGGAATTTCAAACTGAGGTGTAGTAGAATGTCTTGAAGGTTAGTTGTGGACATGCTTCCTGACCTCGTTAGAGGGAATAGTAAGCCCAGATGTTCGTTGAAGAGACAGTTGTAGATTTCTCCGCACTTTATGTATGGTCTTTAGTAAGGTTGCCAATGAAAAGTTATTGAACATGATACAACACACAGATAGGAAGTTACATCTCCAGGTGCTCGTTCAATCGTTCACAAGAAGCGTCGATTTGCACACTGATGATTCTGATGTAATTTCGCAACATCTCTTGGGAGGTATCCTCTTAACAAAAACTTAGGTACTTGAAATTGGGACCAGCCTGTTTTCGTAAACCAAAATATACGTTTTGTCAGCTGTTGCCTTGCTACACTGAAAAGTGAGTTTGTGCAAGCCGCGGGCGGAAGTCACGGGGAGAAACTAAGACCGTCCATCATTTTACACCAGTATCCTGTCTTTTTCACTGTTTGTGGCTGCACACCTTTCGTACGAATGTAGTATGTGTTGTATTCCGCAACTGACAGCAGCAACTCAAATGTTAATATCTCGAAACTTATTCCCCCTCGCTTTCCTGTTTAATTGTTTAGTTCTTTTGGCTTGATGGTGTAACAACTATCCGTGTTCAACAGTCAGCGACAGACAATGGTACATTCTCAGTGCTTCGGTAAACGTCAACTGCAGGCGAGTAAAGCGCTACGATTCACACAATCTCATCACTTTTGGCGCCAACACACACTGGATAACTGCATCTCCATAACCATCTCTTTCAACCAGAGTGTTTCGTTTATATCCTGATTCCGAAAATGCGAAGTCGACCTCGCTCAAACCCTTGAATGATTTTCGCTCCCTTCTGATAATTTTGTAAAATATTTATCTATCCGGCTGTTTGAATCACCAACCTTTCTTAATCGTCTATGCCCAGATGCCTGCTTCCCCCATCCAATTTTCTTCACTTGTCGTGACTGAGAATATGACTCATCGTCGTTCATTAGAACAACACCAAATCATGTGATCCAGATACCGTCTTTCATACGGTGTTGAGGAGTCGCTTTAAGGCTCTGCGTGTGACGTGTCCGTCTCACATTTGGTCTCCCTGTCTAGACGCCCTGGATGAGGTTAATTTAGTCACCTTGGTTAAATCGAAGGCAGTTGCCCACTTTCGAGATACCACAATTTTTCTCAACATGTCCATATACTGACTGCAAGTAGACCTGAACGCCAGCAGCCGCAACTGGAGTGTTTCCAACGCAACGACGATCGAACCTTCCGACTTCATCTAGTTTTACCACCCCTCCCGGTATGAACTTATGTGATACCATTCCACCTTACTCCTCCATCGTTCTTCTCTACCTGGTATGTTCCAAAAAACCAACCAGCTCACTAAACGTCACACTCACCAAAGCACTTGGAATGTTTGACGTTTTGCTCTGGACACCGAAATATTCCTCATTGATCATCCTTACGCTTTATAACTCCGATATTCACCCTACGCTACAAGGCCGCTGCTAATATTGGAGTGGCTCCCCTTCTTTTTAATTAACCATTTTTCAACAAGATCAGCGCAAAACAGCGCTTCTATTTAACGCCTTTTCTCTAACTGCTCAAGTGAACCACACTTTCGCCTTAATAACACGTCGTCCCTTGTGTTATTTCATCTCTTCATCTCGGGAACAAACCCACTTTATTATTCTGCTCTCCTCGTATGATACTTAACTCTACCAGCAATAATTCAGAATTCTTCTCAGGAGTTTTTGCGTCCTCTGTTCATACCTTTGTTTTATTTTCGGACCTCTTTGCGGAAACTCTCTGGCGATGGATTCCCCGTTCCTACCAAGTTCAGGTGCAAAACTCGTTTATGTTTATCATGTTACAAGGAAACTTGCCCAATTCATGAAGGCAGAATTTAGGCCTTCTACGTTGATCGACAAATTTGTATACTTTCTACTGACGTGGTTATCTGAAGTAGCCAAACCTTAATAAACAGCAAAATACTGTTTCACTGCTTCGTTTTTAGTTGTAATGAAGAAAAAACTACTTCGCGCAGGCAGTGAACTCACATTCTATAAGGAGAGGGTAACGCTGCTACAGGAACAACTAATCTACCAGAAAAGAAACGAAGAAAAATTCATCAAGGTTAGCTTCTTTTGGATCTTTGCCGTAATTAACCTATAATCGTCTGCTGATGGAAAGTTAACAGCTGTGTTGATTTTGTATCCCTTGGTCGGGCGAATAACCCCCGATTATTTTTGGTTAGAAGTTATTAGACAAGACCATACATGAGTTCCATTCACGAGTAGTCCCTGTGCTCCAGGATGCTGTATGGAGTTATAGCCTGAATAATCAATACCTCAAGTTTTTTACTTTTGAGCAATGAGGGACATTAATTTTTCTGGTGTGAAGCGGTTTGCTGTGGCATTTACGTTTGTATTGCACAAAGTCACAAGTGACGTCGATTAGGAGCTACCTGAGTTTCGTTCATCTGGCTGTGTAGTTGAATAGAGCGTTAAACGGTTGGCGCGTTGTGTAATCGACTGAGAGTAAATTGCCATGAAACATCTATGGTGTCGGAGGTGTTCCAGCTCACCAGTTTAATGATGACAAAATGAGATGACCATTGTTGAATAGGAATTACTAGAAGAGTAAGAATATTATAAACGAGTGATCCAGCTGGGTTCCAGGTGAGTCTGACGTCAAAACCAAATTGCTATGCAGATGAGTGTCTAAGTACTAGAAAGCGGTTGTTTGGGTTAAAAATGTATGTAAACTTCCGTATGTAAACTGCCGTAAGTTTCCCCAAGTGCAAACATGGTGTCACGGCAAATCACCTTTGAGCTTCCGAACGTGTTTGCTTCTACGGCGAAAACGAGGTGCCTCAAAAAGAAATGTAACCACTATCTTGAGTCTAGCATTCTGACTAAAATTGAAGATAACACTGCTTTCCACGCTTTCAAACATGCGCGTTCAAATTTTCACTCAGTTATCTAGTGTTTTTTTGCTCTGGCAACATATTATAATGGCGACCAATTTCGACAAACAAACAGGCTGCAAAGTTGGTTAGAAATAACTTGACTTTTCTGCCCAGTCTTCATCATTTCAGCATAGAAGAGAATATACAGCTGTTCTATCCAGGTCAGGAATCATGTCGCTGATCCGCTACTACTGAAAAAAACGGCGTAGCCCTCAGCTACTAAACACTGAGCTTACCGCGACGCGCACGGATGACTGGTCGCAAAATGGATGAAGTGGTTGCACAATTTTTGTTGGCTTTCCACCGTAGATTTATCTGGCTTCTGCAGTGTAATTCCAGTTGCATTGTACTCATTTATCTTATTAGAGTCTTAGACGTTTAAGCAAGTGGGCTACTATGACGGCCGTAAATAGCGCTATCAAACTAGAGAGCCGAAACCAAATTCAACTTAATTTGAATAGTACGATCCACGTCACACAGTAATCCGGTAATTTTGTTTAAAATTAGTGCTGACAGTAGACGTTTCGTAAAACATAAGAAATGCACGTGTCTCCTGGTAATTTGCCAGTCCATTTTCTAGTGACACAGTCTACTTCCTTATTTTACCTTACTCCGAAATGATGTCATGGTATCGTACACAAGTATTAAATATCTCTTCCAATCTTCTGTTAAAGGCTTTTTTATCTCGGGAGAGTCAGTATAGAGTTTAGTGATGAAACTGATAAATCTGTTGGCCAGTGTCATTTAGTTCGCAACCATTGTTAATGAACAATAGACCCGTTTATCGATAATCAGCCAAGCGCTTTACTTCACTCCTCATTGTCTTTTTCAACAACTAGTTAGGTTGGGCTTGGTATGTGATATGACTTGGTAAAACGTCTATTCACATATCGATAAAAATAAGGGCCAGTAGAATGAAAGGCCGAATTGATTATGATACTCACCACGTCACGATGCAACAAGAACCTTTTCATATAACGCTCTGTATGTGCTTCTGGATGATTTTGTTAGACTATTTTACTGCCAAAGCCATGTCGATTTGAAACGTGAAACTTGGTTGTTAAAATGTACTTCCAACTTAGCTCCGAGCTCATTACAAAGCACAACTCGAGGAGGTAGAGAAACTCCGAGCCAAAGCGGCCAAGGTCCCAGGGTTAGAAAAAACCGTACGTCAGCAGGAAGAATTGATTACACGCTTGGAATCCTTTCTTGACAGGCAGAGAAGTGAGTGATTGTTTCAATGAATGATCCCTTGTTACTAAGAGGTACTAGCCAATCGGACAGTAATTCCCAAGTTAGAATATACTCAGCGAGAATTTACATAAAAGCCACGGAAGAATTTCGTTAAATTTTTTTTGGGTTTCACAATGTTGTTGATGATTCGGATAACTTCCAACGATCGCTTGGTGGTTATTAGTAGTAGGTAGGTAGTGTCGACATCTGCCCCACAGATTTGTCCTCACTGTTCTGCAAAAATGCATATCTATGAAACTAAACTTCAGGACAGCCTTATGTACAAGCGCAAGCAAATGTCAAAGCTTCGGGCTCTGCACATAAATTGGATGACG
>SJOL01004876.1:157116-174254 GCA_004794785.1 Opisthorchis felineus | reverse complement strand
CCTGTTGAGAGCTGCTAAATTATCACCTAAATAGCAAAAATAATACAGATTACTTCTGTTTACAAACTTATGGGTTCCAATTATCGACAGTATCAAACTCGGTAAACTGCCGAAATTTACCGTTCGGTGACCACTACTTAATGCTGAATGCAGTGGTCGCCGAAAAATGAAGCCGGTGTCAACCGTACAGCTACCTTCAAAGTTGAATTTTGACGGCATGCAACAGACTTATTCGTATATCACTGCATCTAAGTGGCTGCTTTCTGCCTGCCCATCAAGAAGCAGCCTTTCATTTCTCCCAAGATAGCTGTCCGCGCACCCACTTATAAAATTGTATGTGCGTTTGGGCATATCATAATAAGTTAGTGACAGCTTAATTTTTAAGTGACGTGATTTAGTTACGGGTTTGAGTAACTTCAAACTTCGTATCGAGCCTATGCATTTAGTAGCCGGTTCCGAGACAGAACAGCATTCTTCCGTCTTCAGCCGAGACTTTCTTTTGATTTTTTATTGATTCCGACTGGTGTTCACTCGAGCAAAGAATCTCCCCAAATGCTCGCATTCTCAGCCCATGGCATCGTCCGTGAAAGATATTCTCGCTGTATTACGTAGAGTTCTAACAAACCCCTAGTAAACCGTATTGGCACAAGTCTTGCAGAGTGAATATACTGACTAGTCGGGCATAGTTTCAGTAAACTGACCTACGAGTTGTTCCATGTTCTTGGTGATGTAGCGAGATAATCAGAAAAGCACTGGTGTCACCCATCTTGTGTTCATCTGTAAATTTGCTGTTTGGGTGGACAGTGTTGGGTTCCTGGAACAGCTCCACTGTTTCTTGCAACGGTATTACAAGCACCAGGACACCATCTACATTCGTTTTGTAAAACTTCGCTCTTTCATTTGGATCTACCGGTAGCACTTCTACGCTGACCAAGATTATATGTGCTAACACAGAACAAAGTATACTGTCCCCAGTGACACCTCCAATTCAGTGCTGAAGGATGAAAAACAAGATCAGGTGTTTCAATTCGTTTGCCACCACTTTGAGTTTGATATCAGCGGTCTAGAAATAATCACAAATGGGTTACATTATTTCTTTAGCATGCGACATCAGAAGTGCAAATCAATCCACTCAATCTACCGGATACAGCTCATATGTCTGTCCTTCGTTCAAGTTTGCCACGTGAAGCTTTTTCTTCGCGTTTCCCAGAAATGTCTGCTGGTATAGACTATTCTACGAATAGCGCTTACTGTGTTCTGGAAAACGCAGGGAAAATCATTTTCGAAGGCTTCATCAAGCTTTAGTGCATCAAGATTTAAACCACATAAAACTACAGATATTACTAGCCAGGAGGACAAGAAATACTGAAAACTAGGGTTTTGCCAGCCGTCTCGGAACTATCCTTTGTGTGAGTTCTAGTAGCACGCATAAATATTTTTCTGCTGCTTTCCTGTAGAATTACAGTTTTTGCTGTACCTCGTTGCCTTCACAGCCTTTTTTTAACCTTTTTACGTTCTCCGGTGAGAGCCAAGCTAACGGTAGGACCCAAAAGTGAAACTTCCTGCCACGAAACTGCTCATGTCATATCAAAACGTGATGTTTCATTTTAAAACCTGTCACACCGCAGTATGCCAGGCGCCAGTGCAGGATTTAAACTGACACGTCTTTCTGTCTCACAGGTCGCAATGTGAATGACAACTTCAATAAACGAGCCCCTGATACAGATCCGTATGATGTAAACTTATTGGACCACTTACCTCCAACACCCACTCCATTACCTGAAACCTCGGACGCCGTCGCAGCCACAGCTCTACGCAACCTATCTAGTGAGAATGAAAACCTTCGTCAAACTGTGGCTGAGTTGAGCCGAACGGTGAGAAATTTGGCTCAACAGCAACAAGATGACCACGAGAGGCAAAGAGAGTTAGAGGATCGACATCGAGAAGAACTAAAGTCCATAAGGGAACAACAAAATAGATTGGCTGAACAACAGTTTACACAGAACAAGCAGATGGATTATGCTGTAAGTTATTTTGGTCTTCAGACAAAATTCTATGAGTTTCATGAACTCCGTGCTTTTCATTGCATGTTTGGTTTGACGTTGAAAGTGACATATTACAACCCACGAGGACAACTTTACTTGCCACGTTATGTTGCATAATCGGCTCGAGCAAAACCATTAGCTAGATGATTTCTCAGATTTGAGGCAATATATGTTGACATACGTTGACCATGCTTTCATTGTGGTGCCTCAAAAAGGTGACAATTTGTTGTATTTGGGTTCTTGGACCATTGCTTGCTTCCGAACATCGGAATGTTGATTTTAAGAAAGCTGAGTGTCGCTCATCTATAAAATGAACCCTATTTTAGGTACCGCCGAGCCTGGCTGATGTCTTAATTTGATCATATTTGATCAAGGTCATGCATCAAGCCTACCGAGATATATTGTGAAAGCACAATAGAATGGTTTACTTTGGTTATCTTGAAGAAGACATTTCAAGCACAGGTTCCCTTTTTGTCCAATAATCTGGCTGAGGTTTGCCTAAAATATCACATTTGATCTATTCAGATCTGTGTTACATAACACTAAAACGCACCTGCTTTTAGCTGCTTGTAAGTGATCCATCCAGTAGCAGGACGTCGTTGGCTAGTCAGGTGAGCAGATGTAGTTATACTCCATTATCCCTGATTCACTGAGCTCAGTGAGCAGGCGGCCTTTATCAATGCCAAGTAATCTGATATATGTATAGATTTGAAGTGCCTCGCTGAATCTCATTAGATAACTGCACAAGAGCTATAACTACGATGTCATTACAGACATGATACTACCAACAAAAGCATCGGTCAAAAGTAATCTGACTGGTTAGGCTGTCATAGCTACCGAGAGTATCGAGACATAGTAACAGGCGCGACTGAGAGGACATTTTGGAGGCTGGAAATGGATAATTCCGAGGTGGGCGCAAAATGACTGCCGATATGATGAGTGTGTATTTACTGGTAGTCCTGGTCAGTTGAGTGCGTCAATGTCACGACTGCAACAGCCCTCCGCTCAAAGCTGGGAATAGATTTATTCACCTATTTCTGAGGGGTATTGATTGTGAAGGGGACTTCAGAAGTGCTCATTCTGTTGTCTTCTTCTAGTAGTCAATCAGGTCATCGAATAATGTCTTTTACAACACAAAGTGGATGACCACAAATTAATTTCAGTAATTGGACCACTCTGATAATCAGGTTTTGCATGTCCCATTCAACGTCAACTAAAACCCATCCTGTGCGTGTGGTCTCGCCTGTGAAGTAACGTGTTTTATACAGTTGACATCGGACCAAGTGTTGCCGGTGTTTACAGTGCAAATTTTATCACAGTGCCGAAGCTGCTTTCTTTGTGGCTCGCTGTCTCTTGAAAAGGTAATTCTCTTCGCGGAGCAGCATTGTGATCCAGGATTCATAAGTGGGGCCTTCAGGCTTTTGCCGACCTCCTCCTTATCAGGGTTTACTGATTACCTGGCGTTCTACCTGCCTGCACAAATGAGAAAACAGCACAAAATTTTCACTTTAGCCTCACTTAGGTCCCACGTTAGGACGAATATAACGTGAATGAGTATTTACTGATTGTTAGTGTTTAAATTCCCCACAAGTATTTCAGCAGTGTTTCGAACAGGCTCGACTTTTCGAAGTCGGGCGAACCAGTCGAGATTTAGCCTTTTAAGTTAAGTTATTCTATACAGAAAATCCAAGGGAGATGGAATCATCGGTGGTACGCAACTCATGAGGTGACAAAGCGAGATCTCACGAATAGGAGACTGAAGCACTCTGTCACCATCCGCTGAACTTCAGGATGATTAACTCCTACCTAGACTGTATATAGCGCCGTTCATCTTTCAGCCATGCAATTCATAGCATGTATTCATGTGTTGACTCCCCTGCATTTTTGCATAGATTGATGTCACACACAGGATCGAAGACCTAAAAAACCGTAAACAGACATAGAGACAGCTAAGTGGCCGTAAATTCGCTGAAGGCGTCCAACACATGAGCCGAAGCCTACGCATTGCAGACTGAGCGCGAAGAATGGAACATCTAATAACTAAAACAACACATTTTTCATTCATGCCGCTGATCAGTGGTCTGACAGATAAATAGCCCTTGGATCCTGAACATGCACATCGCAGATGCCGATTAGGGACTGCACACAGCCACAGCAAAAACGACGGTCATGCACAGTTTATACACCCAGTGATGCCATTTCTGACAGTTGTGGACGCCCTGAGCAACTCCTTCACCTTTCGATAATAGGTGAATCGATAAGCACCAGCGACACAGTTGCAGGTGGGCCTGGAAGCATTTTATCCATTAAATCAGTGTGCACAGACTAGGTAATTATCACTAGCACAACAATTTTTCGCTTTGATCTACTAGCTACTTGAATGTGTACCTACATAGGCTAACGCGGACTTGATAAAGTCCAACTCAACTATTATCAGAAATGTCACCATCTTGAAAAGCAATCGAAAAATAATCTGTTAGTTTCCTTCTTAAAAAGCGTTTCTATCTTTACTCTCGGTGGTAGAACGCTCAATGGCAATACCTCGTTTTTAAGCTCATGCAGGCTCATCAAAACGTTTTTACCTATGGGGTGATTGCATTTTTGGAAATTGCTCATTAGTAACCACTCCACAACCGAATATTTGCACTTAGTCTTGCTCACTAGATATTTATTGTGGAAATGTCTGCCCATTATCTATTCGCCGTATGCCACATATCACTTGTACACACTTAAGCAGCACCCTAACACACCACTGTATAGAGTCATACAATTCTATGAGGTGTGAAAGCTCAAATTTAGCACTGTGTTAGAACTACGTCAACAAAGTGATATCTGAGCAAATACGTCTCTGTCTATATTTATTTGTCTGATCTCACTCCTGGAGTTAGTAAACTACGTAATCGAATTTATTTTTGACAAATGCGATAAGGTCTTGCAATGTGTTGAAGCCCTTGCGCTGAGTTATCTGGACTCAGCAGAATCGTGACATAAAATGGAGGACCTGTTGCAATTAAAAAAGGAAACAGGTTAATCCTCGGCCGTAAATTGACCTGTGGGCAATATTGCTTCCGAGGAATGAAAGTAACCTAGGCAAACTTTTGAAAGTGTACTTAAGTTTACGATGACTGAATTCCAAGTGGATGTATAATAAACAACAACGCATCCCCTATCATTTCGCCGATCGGCTTTACCAGCAGGTAATGAACTATTTGTTCCGACGTGCACTGAAGTGGATACTTTACGTCTTATCCTTCGTTTTTACCCTGAAGTAAGTTATAACTTTCTTTTAATTGTCGTGGTATGTTGATAAGAGTAGCGCTTCATATCTCCAGCTTTTAATTCTACTACTTGGATAACAACTAAGTAACTAAATTCTCATCGACGTTTGAAGGCTTTTTGTGGTTCAACTAAGGTGAGCCGGACGCCCGTAAAATTACCGAAGTACACTAAACGTCTTACCTAGGCCAAGGTAAGCAATCAGATAATTAGACAATTAGACTAATCCAGTCCAAGATACAGCGAGTAAGAAAAATACTACTGAAATGTGCAACCTCACAGAAATTCCTGAGCTATAGTTCTTCAGGGAGTAGACTGAACTGTGAACATTAATACGTTTTCAATCCGGCTGATTTTGGCTTCAATGCTTATGGCAGGAGAAACAGAACCTGAGAAATGCCGTCTCGGAGAACGAGAAAACGGAACTGTATCGAATGCTTGAAGCAGCAGATTATCGAATCAGGAATTTGGAAGATGAGGTATGTCAAGTTCATTAAAATCAATTCACTGCTACCGTCTGATAATAATATTAACAACACTGTGGATAACGTGAAAAAAGTACTGAAAACGTATTGAAAAACGTATTGCGCAAAATGATTATTGAGTTTAGTTCTGACCTGTTTAGCTTGACCTGTTTATCATAATTTGTTCTGTTATTTTACTGGAAGAGATGGCGGCAAAATGGATCCGTTTGTTAATTATTGAGAAGAGATGATTGATGCACAATAATTCGCACGGAAAAGTCGACTGCGGTTTTTTTAATTGGTAAATCTGTGTCATTTAGAGGCACATTGTGAATGATCGTGAGAAGTGGCTGCGTTTCGCTAGCTTCCCCTCACACAACCTCACCACCCATCAATTCATGCGCAGCGCCCGTAGCGGTTGCCCAATCTGATTAGTGCATCCGCGTCCACTGTCTCCCCCATGCTTTGTCTTGTTCCACATCCCACAACGTGCATCACAAGGCAACATCGTGACATGAATACGAACTTGATGAACAACATGTCAACAACAGGTCAAATCCCGTTCCGTGAACTCTTAAAGGACGCAATGTGATTTCACATTATTGTTTTCATGTTCCACTCGACATATGTAAGGAGAGAACACGGCCAACCAAATACAACACACACACACAACACGCACGTCGGAGCGCAGGCAGGTTCAACACACCAGCACAGCGCGCCTCAACTGCACGCCGCATCGGCCCTTGGATCAGGCGTCAGCAAACATCAGGCCACGGACAATATGGAACAAGTGTGGCGATAATATTGCCATGAGAACACTTCCTGCATCCGGCCTCTTCCTTCAACCTCATCAAAGACCTTACAAACTGATAAGTCTCCCCAATTTTGTGCGCTTCATTGTTACATTGTATTTATATTCATAAGGTGCACCTAACCTTGTAATCTATTTAAGCGTAATACTCAACATTTATTAGTGTCTCTCGCTTTTGATGTTCGAGCTCTACGTCTCATTAATAGAGCACTAATAAACTGGTGAGCCCGACGTGACTCTTATACCATGTCAGTTCATCCGGCACAAGATATTCCCTCATCTTCAATCACACCAACACCCAACATCAACGCCACCTCTGTTCATCTTGCACCATTCTGGCACCACGACCCATGCATCTGGTTCACACAAGTTCAAGCTCAGTTCGCCCTTCGCGGAATCACGCAGGAGCGTATTATGTATTACCATGTGCTTGCACTACTCCCTCCTGAAAACGCAGCCTATTTACGCGACATTTTAATGGACCCTGACGGCACCAAGCTGTACATTTCATTACGTACCGCCATCATTAAACGCTGTAGTTTATCCGAACATAAACGACTGGAACAACTACTTACGGAGAATCTCTCGATGGCTCTACCCCATCCCAACTGTTGCGACGACTTTGCAGCATCATCGGGGACCGCACACTTGATGCAGCCTTGTTTAAACAGCTTTTCATGAAACGTTTACCCGCCCACGTACAATCAAATCTCGTTTCCATTTCAGAAGGTGTTCCACTCTGGACTTACCAGCATAGCAGATAAAATACTGGAAATTCAACCGTGCTCTTCTAGTATTTCTTCAGCAGATACACCAGCTTTTGTGTCCACTTTTCATGATCGTCTTGACAGTCAGGTAGAAGCCATTTGCTTGTCTCGACCCTACCAGTTTCGCCGTGCGCTGTCGCGTCCACGCTCGCATTCTCGACCACATTCACCCTCCAGGGGAAATGGTCACTGCTGGTACTATAGCACCTTCGGACATCGTGCACGCAAGTGCTCTCAACCGTGTTCCTTCCGAAATAACCACGTACCCCCTCAGTCAATTGCGAAAAACACGGGCAGAACCATACAGGCGACTAAAGTTCAATGCCCTCCTCATACCACTCGCCGCCTGACAGTTTTCGACAAAACTTCTGGCTTCGGTTTTCTTATTGACACTGGAGCCGACATCAGCATTATTCCCTTATCCGCAGCTTATTCCAACTCCAAACTTTCTACTTTCACTCTAACTGCTGCCAATGGTTCTTCTACCAAGACTTACGGACAGCGTGTTTTACGAGTTAATCTCGGGTTATACCCTGAGTTTATGTGGATTTTTGTCATCGCTGACGTACCCCACCCTATCATTGGCGCACACATTTCAACATTTTGGTCGATCTGAGACAACAACGTCTCATCGACGCTCACACTCTACTGTCTGTTAGAGGACGATCTATCACTTTACCGTCAATTTATCCAGTGACAGCTTATAGAAGTGGCGATTCACCTTATGGCGGATTGCTTAATGAATTTCCAGGTTTAACCAAACCCAATTTTCACCATCCAAACCCAAAACACTCCGTAGTTCACTACATTCATACACGCGGTCCACCTGTTTTCACACTCCCACGTCGTTTGGCCCGTGAAAAGTTACAGATAGCCAAGGACGAATTCCAGCATATGCTTCAACTAGGTACCATCAGACCTTCTCAAAGCACGCGGACTTCACCTCTCCATATGGTACCTAAAAAAACGTCCTCAGACTGGCGTCCTTGCGGTGACTACCGTACACTCAACAATGTCACCATACCAGACCGTTACCCCATTCCACACCTGCATAATTTTTCTTCTTCTCCAAAAGAATGCACTGTTTTTTCCCACATTGATATCCTTCGCGCTTATCACCACATTCCTATACATCCAGACGACGTTCATAAAACTGCTATTACCACACCGTTCGGGCTCTTCGAATTTTTACGCGTGCCTTTCGGCCTTCGTAATGCAGCCCAAACTTTTCAGCTTTTCATAGATCAAGTGCTATCGGGTTTACCATTTGTGTTCGCTTACCTAGATGACATTTTGGTTGCTAGTCCTAGCACCGAACAACACACTGAACGCTTACGTCTCTTATTTACTCGATTATGCGATCATGGTGTTGTTAGTAACACTCAAAAATGTGCTTTTGCTTCATCTTCGTTAAACTATCTGGGCCATACGACTAATCAAGATGGTATGTCGCCTACCATTGATAAGTTGACCATTATTCGTAATTTCCTCTCTCTACATCATTTAAGCAGCTCAAACGTTTCTCAGGAATGATTAACTTCTACGGACGCTCCAGTCCTAAAGTTGCTTCCTTATTAGCACTACATACAAATCTTTTATATGGAAACCCCAAAACATTTCGATTAACCGATTCAGCCATATCTGCTTTTGGGCAAGCCAAAGCCTCCCTAGCTGCTTCCCTGAAACTATTCCACTTACAACTTAATTGCTTTCTGTCGCTCAACGCTGATGATTCTAACCATGCTATAGGCGCAGTTTTGCATCAGGCTAACAATAATGTGCATCAGCCACTTGCATTTTTCTCCCATAAGCTATCACCCACCGAATCAAGTTACGATACATTTGGTAGAGAACTGTTAGCCATTTACCTATCGATCCGCCATTCACATCATTTGTTGGAAGGATGCGAATTTCGCGTCTATGCGGATCACAAACCGCTGACATCAGCCTTACTAGCGAAGCCTGATAAATATTCACCCCACGCTGACACCTTATCTTGCCCGGAAATCGACTCACTCCACTCGACTCCCACGATCGATCTGTAGCGTATGGCGCAACTACAAAAAGACGGGTCCGTCATACTGAGATCACCGGACAAATCTTCACTACAGATTAGACCCGTACCACTACAAACAGCACCAGGTAACATAGATTGTTACTTCTCTACATCCGTTCCAAGACCCCTAGTTTCATGCACACTGCGCCGCCTCGTTTTCGATGCGCTACATAACGTAGCACACCCTGGAGCAAACGCATCTCTCAAAGCTTTGTATGGCCGAATATGAACAAAGACATCCGTTCATGGGCAGAAAGTTGTCTCGCATGTCGACGTTCAAAAGTCATTCGGCATACACACTCACCCGTCGGCACTTACTCCCAACCAGACTGCCGATTCGACCATGTTCACCTAGACATAGCCGGCCCATTGCCAACATCTAACGGTTTTTCCTACCTTCTCACATGTGTCGATCGCTTTACACGATGGCTTCAAGCTATCCGCATTTGTGATATTTTTGCCGGGACAATCGCTCGAGGATTCATAAATGGTTGGATTACCAATTTCTGGATCCCTTCCTTTATAACCACCGACCGCGGATCGCAACCCGAATCACAACTATTCCAGCGTCTCACCGAATTACTCGGATGCATTCGCACCACTGCCTATCATCCTCAAGCAAACGGTCTAGTTGAATGATTTCACCGACATTTGAAGACCGCTTTGCGAGCACAAAACAGTTCACCTAATTGGTATCATTGAAAGAAACTGAGAGATGTGCAGTCTATAACCTGGCGACGAGGTTTAGATATACTAACCAGTCAGGACGAAATCTGCCGCCTCCCTGGATGGGAGACCGCGACTCAACTCACCATCGCCTCCAATACTGAGCTGATTCTCCCACATTTCCGCACTTTCCAGTGACTAAGTCTGCTGCAGCTGAACCGACGAAACCCTGATACGTCGTTTGAAGCTGACAAAGTGAACCTAATTTTCTAACTGCCTCGTCGCGAATTCGCCGGCATCAGCCTACATGAGCTATGTTTCTGTTGAAGACAAAAGGCGATCCATTACCATTCCTCAAAGAGGCAACGTCTTACGGCCATACTACACAGCAGCCCGTACTCTATCCTGATACCCTTGAGACTAAACTATCGCTTTATCGCTATAGTTGCCTCAAACAAGCAAACACGGTCCTGGATCTAAATATTCGTGCGTTGACCTGATCTGTCATAGCACATTCAAAACTAGTACAACTTCCAGGATACGTAAAACGCCCCACGATTTTGAGTTCCTTCACTTGTATTATAGGGTATGTATTCAGTGACTGCACGAGTAGAAGCACGACTTTGCACATAGGGGATGCAAGGCGCATGCCAGAGGATGTGATGACTTTGGCCAGTTGATTCAAAAACAACCGCGCCAGCTTATTTACCACCACCTGGGTGACCTAACTGAAGGTATTCCTTTGTCCTAGCTGCCTTTCCTCGTTTCCAAGAGAAACTATTGACTGTGGAGAGCCATTAAGACGTTAAGTGGTAGTCGGGCCGGCGTTCACATTATGCTAAATGGTTTGACTGTGTAACGGATTTATTCCTGGAGTGCGCAGTCAGACTATACTCAAAATCAGCGAATCTACTTAAAGCTGTTTTATCTCTGGCAGGAATCATAAAAAGACACTTCGCACGAGGCTACTGAAATAAAGCTGTCTGTACCTTTTTCGGGAAGTTAGCTGTGAAGTTAGGTTACTTTTAAGTGGAGTGTGACATTATTGCTTCCGAATCACATCCATGTCGTTACTGAACTCTCTCAAGTATTGAGTTTCTGGAAGGAAGCGCACTTCATTTTCTGGAACTGTTTCTGTGGCTAGGACGGAGACTTCTAGGCTTTAATCCGTTGATTCCTTTTGCCATAATTTTTTTCTGGAAGTCCGAAAACTGTTTTGATTAAAACTGCAATCCTCAACTAGGAGTTCTTCTTCGAAGTAGGCATCTGGAGGCTTCATTATGCACATCAACTCCTGATGAATTTATTGATTATCCGTTATTTTGCTCTAAACTCCATGAAATCTCTATATAACCTCTATTTCAGCTTGCTAGTCGTGCTCCAAGGTCACGAATACCGTACTCAGAAGGCACTCAAAACCCCAATAGACCATATGTCTACAGGGAACCGCCTTGGAGAAACCCCGGCCAGGTAAGACTTGATGGGAAACTACCAGGCTGCACGAAATTTCGGGTCGGACCTTCACTGATGAACTGAACATCAGTTTAAATAAGTTTTTACCCAAGAGCCAAAAAAGTCTGAAGATGACCACTGTCATGGATATAATCAAGTCTGAATTCACGATTTGGAGTCCCATTTTTAGTGATAACTCATTTATGTGATGAGTTAAAGTGCTTCACTACTATGAATATTTACTGTGCCCATTTGGATTAAACCACCAGCTATCAGGGATAGACCTAAACGGATCTCACGAGGTCATGCGTAAAACCTGAGGGTTTCACCTGCATCTTCAGACGGAGTGGGCGGCAGCTGGCTAGGATCCGCAGCTCGGTGGCGCTTGGGAAACAAAAGGCATTTAAGTACTCCTGAGGCTGTCGAGGGTCTCAGGTTCACTGTCAATGGTTGCGTTGTGTGTTGTTAATCCGGAGAAGAAACCGCAGGTGGCTTGCCTAGTAGTTGTCGAAAATGTCCAGGCAAAAGATTCAGGCATTCTGCTATTTGGAAATAAGCAAGCCATTTTGTGTGACTATTTTGCTCCCCAGATCGTTAAGGTGTATTAAGGCCTACGTGTCCTAGCTCTGATAAATTTAAGTGTTGCTCGGAATCCGGTGCTTAGATTTAGTTTGTTGCGCCGCCTCAAAAGCCAAAGCCAAGCTTCTTGCAAGCACTTCCAGGCAGGAGTAAACACCGCGGAGTCTGCTGTCCGAAACTGACTTTTGTACGTAGTTTTGTTAGGTTTGCTTCATTTTAGGGTCCGGTGGTCTGTAAATGGCCGGACGATATGTACGCATCTTGAGTGAACACAAACAGCAACGAACAAGCGCGTGATCCGAATCCAACTAGGTGTTCCAGAAGAAGCCACAATTAGTAATCCTCCGATACCACCTGTAGTTCATCTGTACTGTGGCCCATCTACTAACATAAAGGGTGTTCTATCCACCCCAACGATGGTAAAATTTAATTTTTGTCCATACCGCCTTTCGGCCTTCAGCTGCTAGCATGTGTCACGTCTACTTACGCTGTTTCCTCAGAACTCGGGACTGCTCTCTGATTAGCGAAGCAAGTGACCAGAATGGTACTTGAGTTTCGTTAAATACACTAATTTGCATACGGATTTATTTTTGACGAGAGGTCAAAACGAATCCGGCTGAATCTGACGTCTATGATGGCCTTCTTCAGCTGAATGTACTGCGCCAGCACTCGTCATATTTCATTTGATACGACATACGTGTGGTAAAGAAGCGTCAGCGTTGAAGGTGATGTTGTGCAGTCGAAGTGGATTGTGATGGCACGACATTCTACAGTTAGTAGTACATTTGCATGAGGAGATCTGCTCATACGTTTGCTGAAAACTCTGTGACAGCTCACGACCATTTTACCGTTCTTTGTGCTCATCAGGTGGGCACAGTCCCAGATGTCTCGTCAACCTTATGTCGTACATGAACCCGCATTGGACGAATTTTTCAGGTACTATATTTTCTAAACGAATTCCTTTTTGACGTCTGGGACGGAATTCAACCGAATCACTCATTTATAATGGTCTTATTCGTATTTAAATCAGAGTATTTGGCAAATTTCGTCCAACTGAGGTTTATGTGGAACATAAATTTGCCGGAAATTCGGGAACGGAATTCATGTTGACGGTTACTGCCATCACCAGGAAAATAGCCTTACAAAATTGCTTGTCTTGTCAGTTAACCTAATTGGATTTACTCTTGCGTTATGGGAACTGTGGCAAACAGCACATATCCACGATATTCCTAACTTGATATTAATTTCGACGGGGTTTATGAAGGAACCGCTGAAAATAACGTCCTAAACTTGATGCATTCAGTCTGGTTTTCATCATATTTTATTATAAGGATGCTTCAAACAACAGTTTGAAGCTCACGAGTTCCTTCGTGTTCCTACATATGAGCAAACCACAGGAATCTGGAGTGACGGTACCCCTTTATGAATTCACACAAACCAACAGCTACTAATAGGTTCGGAAAGGCATAATTAGAATAAAAGTGTAGAGACGCACCGGTATTCATTTAACACGTGTCAAACTTGCTCTTCACTAGAACTGGTTTCCGGCCTGTTATAATACTTTACTCCAAAAACTGATGCCGGTCATGTTTTTATCATCTACTTACATAATTTTGTCGAAAGCTACCTTGTGTCAGAGGGCCTGTTCGAAATAACGTTCAGGGCACAAAGCACTCCTCGGGTTCCGATTTCGAATGGCCAGTATTTGAATTACAATTTACTTTTCACAGTTTGGTCTCAGTGGTAAAAATTTTCTGACTATTTTCACCTACGTTTCTATGCGAAACTTTCGGATTCAGTTGAAAAATTTAATTTGATTTTTTGTGAACAGTCCAAAGTCCCACTTGGATCAAGTTATATCAATCGCAATCGATGGTCCCCCCGACGAAAATCGCATCGAGACCGGTCGACACGAGGGCTTTCACTGTTTAACTAGGTTATCCTTACTTGTAAATGGTAGTCGGTTATTTTACAGTAGTTTTTGCTGTCTCATTTTCACGTGCAGTAGCTTGCCAATTACTTCATTTGTTTTACGCACATATGTGCGAGTGAAATGCGTGACCTATGTTTTGTACTATTTGATTTGTCCAACATTCACCTGAGCTATTTCCACACCACATGGCATTCTGGAAATTTGAGATTCGTTGGCTCGTAACCGGTACGTGGGCTCAAAACAAAAGTAGGAAAAAAGAGACTAAGATGTGGAAAATTTCACGTATTTTGGATCAACTTGTTGCCTAATCAACACCAGTAGAAAGGTTGCTTTGCAAAATATAGGTTTCCTTTTTCCGCTTGAGTCAGTAACTGCTTTTGATTTAGTCGCTTTGATGTGCCTTCCGATCTTTTCGTGGAAATTTGAGCAATGATTTTACCAATTCAATGTGTTAAGCCACAAATTCAACGGCGTCATTCAGTTAGTTTCGAACCGAAAATGCCATAATTTGACGATATGAACAGCAGAAAAGTGTTGTTCATCGCAGTCCATCAGCTTAAAAAGCGTTTTACTCCATGTGATGAACATCTGAACACGTGCAGAAACACTATGATCAAATTTCTCCTTAGATGATAGGAATATCCAGTTCTTGAGAACATAACAAGAATGAATTCTAGGGATGTCCTGCAACCCAGAGGCACTGCGGCTCACTGTAATCAAGCTTCAGCAGTTTGCAGAGCATGTGAATGAATCTCTAGTAAAATCGGTCTGAAATATTTTTGAGAAGGAGCGTTGATAATGACGCTGTATAGCTACAGTTAAAGTTGACTAGGATAGTTGTTGACAGATATAAAGCACGCATAAATGAAATAACCCTCCGGTAGCCACAAACAGCACGTAGTCGACGGGTCTTGAGGGTTATGACCTGCCTTGCTGGCTCCACAACAAACAGGGTGTTTATCCCTGTTGCCTGCTCCCTTTTAAAGATTATGACGATCTGACCATTCCACCGTTTGTCCAAATAACCTTAGAGCATCTCACTGGCTTATTCGCACCACACAAAGTATCTGTCGCTAATATTTTTTGAGAAAAGTATAAAATACTCCTCAAACAAAGATTTTGACCTGACCATGTTCAGACTTAGAGTACAAGGGCCACTAAAACGACAACTATACATGTAAAGACTCCCCACAGTACCATTACTCAAGAAAACACTTTCTTATGCTAGTTTGTACATGGCTGTACATGGCTTCGGAACCGGTACATGGGCGGCTGCTTTTATACTGTTGTCCGTTCAGCATGTTATGTCCTTATTTCGGTAAACTGAAGTGCCGAGTACACTATTGATAGCACAAAACATGAAAACCGCGAGATAAGTCAGCCTAACATTTCTTTCATTTTCTCTTACTTAAAACGCAGGCCTAATGCCTCTGATTTGTAGCTTGGCGAACTACATAAAGCTACAAGTTGTTTTGCTGTAGTTTAGTTTTATTGCTGATCAGCGATTCATGAGATCTGCAACAAATATGACTCCAGCAACACTTGCTTTTGGATAAAAATAGCTTTAAATGGGGTTGTACAGAATCAAAATCATTAGATTAATGGTGATTTCTTTGAGTAGCTGTTACATAGACCAGGGAACGGATGAAAAAATTTGACAAATAGGAATATGAGTAGAAATGCCCGTAATATATGGTCGCGGAAAAAGGGTCAGTATTCATCTGACATAAACACAGAGGATGCAATTGTTTACAGAGCATTATAGAAATGCTGAAGAAGATTACGTTAGGAGCAATCGAAACAATAAAAATTTCGACAAAGTCGACTTTCAAGAGAAATGTGTAAGGGACAAACTCTGGTTCTGAAGTGATACAAGAAAATGATGCAAACATTTTATTATAAAGACGATACGCTACTTGGGACTGCATTGTCGTGGTGTATCGGGTGGTTTGGTCAGTTACGAAAGGCCTAAATCTTGCTTGCTTTATGTTGCATTGCATAGTTTACTTTTTCTATTATCTGTTATCTCTCCATCACGGGACTGTTTTCGTCTAGCTTTGCACCATCCATTTAGGAAAATGTCACCACTTCCTTTTGATTGCATGTACATCACTTAATTTCAGGATAAAACTGGGAACCGACTACCTCCGGTAATTAACCAGCGCGACAAGTATCAAAATAAACGTTTTCCGCAGGAATACATTCGAGCACATGCTTCAGACTCTGGACTAGAACAACAACGCAGGCAACCCCAAATGCAACCCTACGCTCGCCGTTACGATTCGACTATCTTGGACGACGACTGGCTGGGTGATCTAGCAGCAGACGATTTCTAACCATGTTTGCATCGTGCCCCACAGTTATATTGTATATAATTTACCATCTGAGTAACTCCTGTACATCGTCATCTATTCAGATTGTCTTTTTGGCCCATGCCTATTGTTTTTGGTGGGCCATCAGATGAGATAACAAGAATCTTTATTACCATACAGTTTATTGCAGAATCAGAATACTAATAACTTTGTAATTTTCTGCTGACTACACGTGAGGGAGTGGCAGCTACACTATGATTACTGCTTTACCCTTTTCAGTCTAATCTAAGCGAGGCAAACGCGTTCAAAAGATGTTAAAACGATAAAGTCTAGTTAACAGTTAGTAAAACCAGATTACGGGGCCTTCAATAATCGATTTTGAATGACGCTTTTCGGCTTCGGACACACAAGCCACCAACTAACTGGCTGGTTGTATTTTATGGCTATAGTCACTAATAGCTAGTCAGGTAGGCGGTTCTCCATTTACAAAAAAAATGGTTTTTACAATACTGCATCATGAATATAAACACACATATATGCATATATATATATATATATATATGTGATGGGCTGGCCTGACTGCAGAGAGAACTGTTCTGAGAATGCCATAAGGAAGACCCCTAATTTTCAGGTTGAATGTGTACAAGTTAACAGATAATCAACAAGGTACATGCGAATGGTTGCCTTGTGGTCCACACCTTTCAGATGTCACATCCTAGCCTCTCATAAGGGTAGGCGGTGCTGGGTAGCATTAGTTTTGTTCCGCACATCAATGGT
>SJOL01004876.1:146076-156381 GCA_004794785.1 Opisthorchis felineus | reverse complement strand
TGGGTTATTTATCGAAGGCATAAAATGGCGATTTGGATTAGTTCGCATTACAATAGTTGCATGATGCTATCGGTGATGTCACGGAACTTGTGCATCCGGCTTCTTAAGTGCTCAGTATCAAAGCCACTATCTGGATTATACACACCTTGAAAATCTTTGAGCCCTATAACCAACTGACCTGGTGTTTCGATCTCTACAAGTCCTCAAATCCAAAGAAATTTATTTTCTTGGGTGGCCGAAAATAATCTCCACCGTCACTTCACAAGGGGCGGTTATTACCTCTGCTCTTTAATCGGTCCATCCTGACACCCCTTAGTCCTTCTAAGAAGGCTAATAATTTGACGGTGCTGACTACTGAATTTAAAAGTCTGAAGATGTTAAGCAACCGGATAAAACGAGCCTCATAATTGATGTCTCGAACTTTCCCTTCCCCAACAATTTTCAGATCCCGGGTAAGTACAAAGAAGATCTTGCTGACAACTTGCTATTACTGTTTGTCCAGGTCCTCCATTTCCCAAGAATCACTAGTACAAATTTTTTCGGGGTCACTGTATCCCATCGGTTTAGTCTGTTCAACTGCAGAAATGATTTCACCAAGTCAGTCCATAGCCATGCTGGAAATCCAAGGATTTTCATGATCAAATTCCTAGTGGAAGAAATACTAGCCTTTCGGAAACATTACTCAAAGAACGTTACCACCCTATTGTTATCACTGCCGTTTAAAATCGGGTCTAGTTTCTGTAATCCGGCTACTGGGGGCCTTGTTACTGGGTCGTTGTTCAAGACGACTAGAAAAACAGCCACATCACTAATGAATAGGTTTGCCTGTTCAGACATGAAAATTCAGATGCTTCCAGCGTGCGCTGGTGGAGCAGTGATAACTGGCTTGTCTCGCTTGTCTCAGATGTGCGAAATAAATACCGCGCTGCTGATGAGCTTTAATACGACTGAACATCGAGTCCAGTGCTTCCAATCTTTGGAGAGAACTCACCAGAATGATTGCGCCGGGACCACTGTTCAAACGAGATTGATGTGAGCTTGAGTTCTACAAATCCCGCAAGAACCCACAACAAATACACATAATCGTTACCTTGCTGGAAAGGCTGTCTGCTTATTAAATCGAATTTGGATTCAACTTAAATTCAATTTAAACTCGTCACAAAATTTCACCTTAATAGACAGTGTAGGAAATCACAAAGTTGCTTGAGTAGTTTTTTGTAATTGAAAATCTGTAGTTAGATCGCGTGCAGAAGGTCGACTTGACGTGAGCTTCATTGGGCTGACATGGGGAACGTCATCCAATAAGATGCTCGGAATAGATTCATGGCTTCCGTCAACGTGCTTCTTCACTCTGAAAGTTGCTATTATACTCCTTTGGACCCATATACACTTATCTCTTTGAACTTGCTCTGTGGAAGTATTTTTCTCAGAACGGCCAGGATACATGACGGCGGAAGAATGAATCAAGCCGGGGAGACCATATTTAATTCTTGATTCAGTAATAGGGGATAAAGAGGTCGCCACCATCTATGATTATAACATACAGGAAAAGTAAACGTACAACTCTAACACCTTAGCTGAGTGCTGGAGTAACCGAATGTAAGAATTTGTGCTGGCGTAAAGTTTGGAACAAAACCGTTGAAACACACCGGTACATGAAAGATTGCAAGTGATTGGCCGGTAGTTCAGCGTTGTTCTCCTGGGCGCGGGAGTTCATTTGGTTAATTCCCAGCAACTTTGTGCTTTTGCTGATGAAACGTAGACTGCATAGAACTTCAAAAGACGCACGAATATTGCACGGCACATATATACATACAGTAGTGAAAACAGGTTATTTAAAATTTTTGCCACACCCTTTTCCGTCCCTTATGTGCTGCTAGTTTCCATGTCTCCGCTCTCGACTGAGGGCAGTGATACCCCCTTGGCCTCAGTTGACGCAGCAACTCCGTTAGAACGTTTATTTTTGCAGTTAGTACAAATCTCTATAACATTTGCAGCATAATGCACCACTGTCTCATTTGGTTTAGACACGCCTCGGTGAGTCAGCTGATTTCATTGCGATCCGGATTTCGGACTGCATGAGAGCCTGCGACGAACCATCGCCCTTCAAACCCGCACTCCTGTCACATTCAGTTCGAGCGGTAAGGCTGTTCTATGACTTCTGTACCGTAGGTGATCGGGACGAGTGAGTCAGTCCACGCACGTGTTAAGTTAGTCGAAATCCGAGAATGTAACTCAAAATGGTTGCTTACGCCGCCGAGTTGTATGCGTGACGTTAAGCAGGGACTTTGCTCTCGTAGCAGTGGAGCAGCACGGTCGATAAGTGGACGCACCAGGCTGTCCATCTGTTCATGAAACTGTATTTTATGAAGAAGTTATCTAATACTTCTCACCCTCCTGTATACAGATTAACTGGGCCACCAGGAGTACGAAGATAAACATGTCGTGAGACATGGGAATGTAGATGAATAGTTTAGGCTTAAGTACACTCGTGTGAGTAACGCCTGTCTCGGATTGGCTCTGCAGACGTTGGATAAAGCAGCTGAGTAAGAGTGGGTAGAATTTCGGTAGCCAGAAGTGTATGCCCGTCACTGATGTTGGTAAATATGTTAACGCTGAACTGGCAATCACAGCAAAGAATATCTAGGGGAGAAGCTAGGAAAAATAACAGGAACTCAGAATGAGTCCCAGCCGATATGAGTTCAGGCCAGTCTAAATTAGCTGAGCCATTCAGTCACTAGCCGTTCGCGGGAATGCATCGGTTTGGGCTACAAAAACATTTGGATTCAGTGTATTTAATTTTATTGTATCCGATTATTTGATACACTTGAATGAATAGTGTATACTATGCCAAATATTGTCGAAACTTGCGAAGCTGTATCGAAAGGTCAAAGTAATCGATGTGCCAATGCAGTCTGTATTGCATTTTGTGCTCTTGCTGTATCCTGAGACAGAGGATATATAAATGATTCGTTTAGTCATCTTACCATGTAGACGAACCTTATATCGTCAAGACTGCCACTTTTATATTCACGGTATTCAATGACCCAAAATATGAAAAGTATAAGTCAGAAATCACTTTTAAATAGAATGCATTTGTCAACGGAATGCGAAAGTATCACCATTTATTGAACAAGAGTATTTCAACAGAGACTGCTCACTTATTTGAGGATGGTGGATTATTATGAGGTGCACGCACATTTATGAAAACAACTACCTTTTTGTGATCAGCAGTTACTCTTTTTGTTTCGCTTCGTTACTTCATATTCAGGATACATTAAGTAACTGAGCCCATTATATGCAAGCCAGTGTTGCATAAACTTTTCAACAGGGTATATTTTACACCGCCAACTAAGCATGAAAAGTAAGCCTGTTTACGGGCCTGCTGTACTTGATGGCCAGGCCTTGAAAATGGTTTCTCACACAGGCCTGTGGAGGCTTCTTTGGAAGAAGGTCAACTTACCGACTAGGTGAGAGCAAATACAGTCATAGTATTGGCCTCTTGATTCACCAACGCACCCGGTCACCCCCAAAATTTTGGCGACAAACATTTTGCTCCACGTTTTACCCAAAGGCTGCCTGACACCATAGTTATTTTTTTGATCGGCAGTATTGATAAACACTGTAGAAGGGTAGATATAAATGTCCCGGGGATATTGGTGCGGTCATATATGAGAAACTCAGGTTATTGCGTCGCACAGTAAAGAAAATCATTAGTAAGACCTATATGCTGATGAAAAAAATATAGTATGCAAGGAGAACCACTGGGTAAATATCTTCAGCTAGGCTGATCAAAATGTTCCACGAGTGCAGCCAAACACTAGATTCATCACTCACTTAATTCATACGTGTTTTCATCTTGATGAATGGGGAAGCACCGTAAACGGGTGTTTGAAACCTGAGTGGCCAGAATAAATTTTTCACCAATATCACATCTTTTTCATCCCCAGGAAAACTGGTGGATTCCGATCGGTTACACCACCACATTTAGCAGTTTTACAACAGCTTCAAGCACATGGAAAATAGCAACCGTGAACCACAGATTGACAGGCTTCTCTCAAGGGTGACCTGGAAAACATTGTTTTGCGAATAAACACCGTTCGTTTCCTTTCATTTACTTATTCGAACATAGTTTTCCAGACAATGACCACATCTTAACAATCCGAATCAGAGAGACTCGGAAACACCCACCAGGTGAAGGTGGACAGGATTACGAAAACTATGGTAAGGAATGACCAATCACAACAGATGAGGACCACACACTTGAGGCTGAAAACGATTACACTAAAACGACACCACTGTGCAGTTGCATCAGCCTTACCCCTGTGAAGGGAAGTGGGATGAAATCGCAGCATGTGTGGTGAAAAGAGGTTAGTGACTCACTGGCTAATAGAACACATAGTGAAAATCTGTTGCAGTGAGAATAAGCTCCGAAGACTTGTTCTTGACTTGGCTTGTTCAAGAAATGTGGCACTGTGATCAACACCTAACTACGATTTTTTGGGATACTGACGCTACACTTCCCAGCAGGTGACTTAGTGTTGAGAATGCGCCCTTCGCAACATTCTCGCGTTTATGAAATGGACATGGACGTCGACTTGACTATTTCACAGTGGGTATGACGCTGATGTCGACTGTAACACTGTAATAAGCAGGTGGGATTGACCTGGACAAAGTATCCCGCCGTGAAACAAGGTTATTGTCAAAATGTTGGAACAGCTGTCGATTTAGTGAGCAATACAACAAGATCATGAAGCCGCTCTTACAGGGTGGTGAATACGGTAACAAAGCAGAATTTGGAAGAACAATAGACTTGGATAAAAATACCTTGCTAGAATTACTTCTAAGAAGACCACAATATCCAAGGAAAAGCGTAGAGTATGGTTCTATGAAAATAATTCTTTGACATTTTCATTAACAGATTTTACGAGCAGGAATTTATCAGTAACACACAACATCGGACTGACCATTTCATCGTCCTGGGGAAAACTGAGGATCGTGTGCACTAAAAATGCTGCGCCTCAGATACTTGAAAGCTATCAATGACACTGGGAAGGCACTTTGCTCAGAATTTTTAACAACACGCCCAGCCGAAAGTTGAATCATGTTGTCCAAATTTTCTCGAGCCTCTGAGAAGGCCAATTTCCTAGGTTTAGTTAAACAAAACGCACAAAGAAGTGCTCTGATTAAATCAAAATGCGGTACCGACTCGGTGACTTGAGTTTTGGGTTATTTTTCCTTCTGCTTCATTCTTATTTGATTTCTTGTAAATCTTTGGGCTTGATGATCTTGGGGGCTTTTTATCTTGAAATATTGAAAAATGGGGCCTATTTCAAAGTGTTCTTTGATATTTGTGTACCACGCCTTCAACAGTTTAGGCTCCACCTCTGCTTTTGATCGGAGAGCATGTGGATATGGGTCCCGTTGAACCCGTTTTCTTCATGACCTTCATATGCGGAAACGAACTGACTGTTCCTCTGAGCAGCAAGTTGCTGTTAATTCAGTCTAGTGATCAGCATTCACCTCATTTCTTCCAAGTTGTTTTTTTACAATCCTTGCGTCGAAATTTGTGTGTAACGCTGACTTTATTTATTGTTTATAGTTTTTTCTTCGAACCACGTTCACGAACTGCTCGAACTGCGTTCATAGGCTTGTAGACCACAGTAACATTTTTGTGGTCACTCCGGGAGTGTTCATGGCGTACGAGAGTGTAAATCGTTTGCATTTCTCTGCGTTGTCAAGCTCTAGGTGTTGAGTATTCTCGAAGTTCTCCAAGAGGTTGTTAGATAACCTGTAAGTTAGAAGGAATCGTACAAACTCCTTCACCAAGTTTCGATTCCATAACGTTGATGTCATTTAGTCTGCCTGAACAGCCTGTGGTTGCTGCTTTCTTAGAAGTTTAGGTAGTTGACACGATACTTCAAGATTTTGTTTTTTAGACCGTTATTCGAAGATCCCGGTTTGTAGTCGTTCATTAGCCAGCGCAGTGATGAACAAGTCCAATAAAGCTAGTTTTACGTCATTTTACTTGATTTGCTATCCCGAAAACTGAGGTTCCCTTAGGAACTAAACTCAAGATAATTGAGTGGATTATCACCCAAATCTGGCTAAGCTCTCTAGATAATTTGGGGCGAACAGTGGACAAACACGTTCCGAAACTGCAGCCATCTGACAAATGTAGCCAAAACCCCAGGACGACCGAAGTATCGCCAATGTGATACAGTGAAGTTGCTTAAAGACTGGCAAATCTAACACTATAAAGACCGGTGTAGTACGCTTTCATCGGCTCTGGTTGGAAAGGCACTGAATCACGGATTCTCTAATTTTAAATGTGTAAGGCTGTCAGAGCCGAAGTAGCTCATCCTTTGACCACTGGATTTAATCTATCTCAGAAACCTTGATGGGTTCCCTGTATTATGTTTTTTTTATGTTCCCTTATAACAAAGGAATATATATCGAAGAAGGCATCACTTTTGCCCACTGCTTCAGACTTCATATAAGTCAGTTTGGAGTATCCTTTTCTGTTATTACCCCATTGATCTGCTAAACACAGGCGACATTTAGTCGCTTCATCACAGACTGAAAGAGTCAAATTAAATTTTATTGTTTAAAAGTCACTTTTTCAATGGGCAGCCTGCTGCCCGACCAAAGCATGCGGGATGATTTGTCAAACTCGAGTGGCCCGCTGAATCATAACTTAGTCTCGTTTTTAACCAAAATCTGTCTAAAGGAATTTGGTAGCTAGTTACTCATATTGTGATTGGTGTACGAATGTCCGTTTGTTGTGTCTATTTTAACAACCTAATGGTGCATCAGATAAGCCAGTCGTATGTGGTGCGTTGTGTTAGTGATCTGGTTGTAAAGTAATCAGGTTGATTATCAGGTAACAAGCACTAATAAATGTATGTTTTACCAGAATGATGATGATTACAAAAGTTATGTGCACTTGACAATAATAAATACAATGCAAGAAGGGAATATGCCAAAAAGTGACCTATCGTTTTAAGGACAGTTGTTGAGAGTTCCTGAGTGAAGTTCCGGACGCGGGATATGTCTTCTCTGCAGTGTAGCTGTCACACTTGTTCCGTAGTTGTCCGTGGAGACTTGCGGAGCTCGGTTGATTTCCTGTCCTGTGCGCGCGAGTGTGTTTTGGGGCCGAGGTTTATGCCTATTTATTGTGTGCAGTGTGAAGAGAGGGGTGTCCACTCATGTTTGATAATTGCGCGAACATGGATACAACTTGACCTGATGTGGTTGAAGTTCGTAAGCCTGGCGCGTGACGCAGCTGGTAGCCGCGTAAACAAAAATTGATGGGAAATTGTAGTGTACGTGTTGTCGGCTAAGGTTGCAAGTGGGACAGGAGTTGTTACGTGATTTGAATGTTTGTGACGCGTGATTTAGTGATTGACCGCTATAGTTGCACCCACAAACAGGTCCACAGATTGCGGACACCTCTTTTGTATCCGCCTTAAATTTAACCCAGACTTTGAGCTAACATGCTTAATTTTCTCATTCGGCCAACAGGCTAGGGCGGTATTTTTCACCTCCTTGCGTTCAGTGTTTTGAGTGGCCTTTCCCGTGTCACCATCATCAAAGAGATGCATGTTATTCTATCTTGTTGTGTATGAACAGCTGACACTGGGATCATCTTTCCCGATCATTAGTGGATAAACCATATGACGACTGTATACAGTTGGAAAGCAACGTACAGTATGCCTGGAGCATACAATCATCTGGAACCAACGCAGATCCAGAAAAATAAACCCTGAAGGCAAATATGCAAAGGCGTTTCGCAAACTACGGGCCTGCCAAATGTAATGGCATACAGATTGAGCATTGGCGAAAGTTACTTGCATAGCACTGAGATGCCATCATACGCCAATCACACTATGTTTTAGCCTAGTACTAAACTTCTTCAGCCTGGTACCGCACAAATATTCCTAAGGACTAGTCACTGCTGCGCCATCAAGGCGGCGGCGGTCTTCCCTGTTTTATATTTGGATACACAATAATATTGCTGCACAACTCAATAACCCGCATCCCGTAAATTTTCATAAGCAAAAGGCTCAGCTGTATTAGATGGAGTCTTCCATTCAGTGTGCAAATTAGATTACTTCACAAGCTGTGCACAATTCGGAGTTTAAGTAGGACATAATTTCGATGAAAACTCGGAGACAGTGTCCAGCTGACGAACCGCGAGAAGGCTGAAATTGGTTACGGATCACCGTGGATTATTCGGTAACCTCACAATTAATGTTCGGTTATAAGTTTGAATTAATTCCCAACACAGTCTGAATAAGGGCAGCTTTTATCGCCTGCAAGGCTGTATTTAATCAACGGTACCTTGCAGTCCATCTGTTAGTTCACTGGTTAGATGTTGGAACCTGCTGTTTACCGATTCATTATCAGGTTTCTTGGCTTGTCGGGTAGTGTGGTAGCGCCTTGGGAATCAGCTTATTTCGTAAACTTCCTGCAAGGAGTCGGTAAAAATGCTCTTTGGAGTTTTATCGCACTAACTGATTCGCTTATCTAAAATGAGATTTAATTTTCCGAGGAACCGTTTACTTATTTAAATCCAGCCACATAAATAACCGGATACAATGAAGATATTAATTTCCCAAAGGACATTCGGCTTATGGGACATGAATGGTAAAACTAGCACCAAATCTCTCCCATTTTGATAGGCAGGCGCGTCACAGGTAGTGTAAATTGGTCGGACCGCTGGTCCGTTTTCAGACAAGGAAAGTATAAACTTAGCGGCCCGGATGAGCAAATGAGCGCAAGATATGCAAATGAATTAGAAATGTACGGAGTTCACCCTGAGTGCTTGGATGAGGGTCTGTTTTCTAGCCTAAATTTTCAGTACTCCTTAAAATCGAGAAAATAACTGAAACTACCGTCAGTAAATTGATCATGCGTATGGACAATCGCTGTGAAAATGGACATCTACCCTAGGTTTAACCAGTCGAACTCGCTGCTTGGCTTTGAGAAAAAACTTAGTTTGATCTTAGTCTGTAGTTAGACTTTTCTGCCTTTGCCAGAGTGACCGCACAAAAACCCATTCAGTGACTGTGATATGAAACTTGCGTAAGATCGACAACTCGTCTGCTGGTTTCCATACTCCGATTTAATTCCTATGACTGACTTCCATTATAACGAATAATCGGAGTTTGCTATTATTCTGTTTTGAGCCATGTAGCAGTGTGTCTGGTATGTACGTCAAACGTGCAGAGAACGAATGAGTCGATTATTATTAAGGTTTACGTGAAGTTTGAAGATATATGTAATCCCAAATAAAACCTGTTTCAACAAACACGTAGGCCTTAAAATACATTAAAATATGGGAAGAATCTCTACCAATTTAGATGCAAAGTCGTTGCAAACCGTTTCGATAGTTGTATAGAACTAATGCTATCCTGTTCATTCCGGTGACATGTAAATTATTCTTCAATTCATTTTACCCTCCATTAAGGGTTCCATTCTTAGCAAATGGTTCTGATGGTCCCGAAACGGCTGTTTGTTCACGTTGGCTGACAAAAGGATAGATAGATCAATATCAATCAGGTGACAATGTACACACTCAGCGATGACAGTTTTGCACATACAGGTTACAAAAGGGATGTTAGCATCCTTGTTGGTGTCCTTATTCGTCCTTTCTTCCAAACTGAAGACCCTAGAAGTATCGTTTCCAGTGTTTCGATTAATCCGGTTAGCCATCGATCCGGCTGACATTGTTCAAGGAATAATATGTTAGTTTTTAAGACAGCTTAATCTTACTGGACAAAAGTATGAACGAGTTAATCGAAATCCAAGAAGCAATTCTACGAGAAAAACGTTTTATTGATGAAAGTGTACAGCTTTCCCCCAGTGTTAAGAACCACGCATGTGCGCCAAAAGACTTTCGTATGTAGTAACGCCAACTCATGAAGTTTCTGCTGAGTCTTACAAGCCAGTATGATATGAGCAGGGTAAACGCAAGTCTGCGGCATCTTTTGCCCCTCGTACCTTGGCATAAAATTACAGTCGCCAACGCAGTCAAATGCGATTCTCCTTCATGGTCAAATATCAAGCAATCAAGGACGAGATAAACAACAAGGATTTTCAGGCTGGTCATCAGCGAAGAGAATATAAGCGGCTGTCTAATAAATGAACTTGCATCGTACTTAAAATGATTGGCCTTAGATCCCACAATACTTCTGCACAACATTCATCGTAAAATTCAGAATGCAAGTTGACGAAAATTATTGTTCTAGCGAGCTTTTCTTCTGGTCAACACTGATGGAGGGATTACGAAATCCAATACAA
>SJOL01004876.1:34043-132189 GCA_004794785.1 Opisthorchis felineus | reverse complement strand
GTGTATATTGATCCGCAAAGTTAAATATACTCACACCGTGGTCTACAAAGTGGAAGTTATCATCCCATTCAGCTGAGCAGAATGATGGGAGGGGACTGATCTCTGTTGGTCTCTGTCTTCTCTACATTTAACGTGGTGTTCTAGTGCTCTTTAAAACAATTTTTTCAGCAACATTCAGTGAACAGACGCGTATTTTACTCGCTCGATTGGGCAGTTCATTAGAATACTACGCATCAACACCTGAGAGCCCGCTAATAAATTTTGGCCACTTCACATTTAAGAAGTTATTCTTAGTAATAACCACTGCCTTATTCTACTCAAAAGTATTCTCTTATTGGTTCAGTAAGTACGGATCGAACCATCCATAAAAGCAGGAAGTGCATAACCACTAGTTCCGGCAGTGGATGAGTTAGACTGACATGTGATTGTGATTGTTAGTACTGCGACTGTTGTATGACGGTGATTTTAGCCTAATAAAGAGGTTCTTCTAAGTTTAAATTGTAATGCATTTAAAAATTGTAAACGCTTTGAATTGACGCCCTTCCCGTGCGGCCAATGAATTACAAATATTCTTTGGCCGTTGTTCGTTACGTAAATGAAATACGCATTTATTTGTGTTGCCCAAAACGAAATATACCATACCCAAAGCAATAGTCGCTAAGCGGTATAAATGTACAGTCACTCCGAACTAGCTAGCCAAATCTCAACGCGATTCGTACATCTGACCTCGGTCAGGCCCTATATTTACTTCCGAACAGCAGTCGGTTACCACCATGGTATGTCAATTTAGGTTTACTCGTTCTTCGCATGCCCAAGGTCTGATTTAATCAGGCAAGCAAATACTCGGCAATGGTTCAGGAATTTCCGTTCACGCAGTGGTCAATAAGATCGATGAAAACTCTGATACGTTAACCACGACTTTCTGAGCTCCGTGTTGTGCATGGATGCGTTGTCAACTAGAAAAATACCGTTATAAGTTAGACTACCAAAAGTGGTGGAACCAGATGGTTTTCCAGCGCCGATACATATGCATCAGCCATCTGTTCTCCAATCTTCCCCGCAATTATTGTTCCCAAGGCTGTCAGGAAACTACCATAATGTCGCCTCGTCTACCATAGGCTCTTCCTGCTCTTTTTTTGACTCAGTAAGATGCTGAGCTATACAGAGCATCCCTGTTAGACACCTCTTCTCTTCTTCTAGTTTTGAGGCGGTGCCAACTTCCGTCCAACTCACTGGCTTCCAAATGTCGATTACGTTCAAACATACATCCCTTGTCGACGTACGAGATATTTCCTGAAATCGATGGCGCCTACAATGATGTTAAGAGCACATTTGACTTGGGTGACTTGTTGTCCGCTTGAATTTACTCCATAGCATTGGTACCTTCTCCATAATCCTTGCAGATTTTCTGAGAAGCATCCTAGTGCACTTGCAAAAGGCAAACTAACTGCCATTCTGAATCTATTTAGCCTGATCGTTATTCGTCTGACGCTTATTTTAGTCAGCTTTCTCTGTGGTCATATCGTGATGGTGAAATTAACTTTCGATACTTTTGAAAAAAATCTGTTTCTACCTATAACTCGTAGGATGATAAAGCATTTACACAACCACATCTCCCTGTTCATCGTAATAGAAATCATTATATTCACGCAAATTTGAATAAAATACTCGCAGCTCTGGTATGTCTGTTCTTTGCACATCCTGTGTGTTTTGTGGTTGTATGATGGCCTGCAGAGTGAATTTTAAAGCTTTCGGAATTTACACTGAAGGGAGCAGAATAGTGTCAAAATGAAAAAGGCCGTAACAGCCCTGGGGGCACATCTGTCGCTGGGTATGACCGACAACGAAGAACTCCGGAGCTCCAACTTACTTCAAAATGCGTCAACGATTCATACTGACGCAAATGTATCTTGGCGTATTACGCGTCGAAGAAAGACAACTTTCGTCGTGGAAAAGGTTCCTTATTTATGGTCACTTATCATCTTCATATTGATACTCGGAAGACATGGTCAAACAATTATAAGCACTTAACAAGAGTTTATTGATAAAGTTGAACGAGCTTATACCTTATCGATATGTGACCGGATTTCAGACTCGATAGCAAATACTTGGGTTGGGTGGTAAAATCCAAACACTTGTTAATCCACCAAGAAGGGCTTATCATTCATCGCTTTTACTGTTTCCAGGATGCATCATCACCATTGTCAGCTGTAAGAACCGCGTACTTGCCGTACAGTGGTTTTACCTGCCACAGTTTCGTTCGCGATGATTTGAGTGGGTGGGGTAGGCAGCTGCGCATGGGAGGCCGGGGCTGATGAATTGGTGCGTAAATACAGCACTGTCAGTGGACTGTCAAGTGCGGGGTTTGGGAGGGGAGCTATGCAGTGAAGGCAATAGCTTGGATGCACGAGCGCCATTGAGGGCGCGACTGGACCATGTTTGATGATGTCTCTAACCGCTGACGTGGCCCGTCTCGGCGTCCCCACCCAGGAAGACGGCAATGACCAGCGAAGCTGAGTTTGCTGGTAATGGCTTTCATACTTCGCTGCCAAGTCAGTGATTGAGTTCCCCTGGCTCGTTTCCACCCTTCACGTGGTTGTGCGAAAAGAACCCTTCGAGGAAGCCGGTCGACTGGCATACGGAGCACGTGGCCAAGCCAGCGCAACCTATTCAGTGTGATCAGTTCATCTATCGAGGGTGAGTTATTTCTTCCGAATACCATTCGCCGTACTTCAGCATTGATTATCCGGTGCTCCCACCAAACTCGGACAATGCTCCGAAGACATCGATGGTCAAACACTGAAAGTCTTTTGACGTCCTCGGCGCGCAACGGCCAGGTTTCTGATCCGAATAGTAATATGGAGCGCACCGCAGCATTGTAAACTCGACCCTTGATGGATAAGCTGATGTCACGCCTACGCCACAGGTGACGCAGGTTCACAAACGCTGCTCTGTCCTTCCCAATCCGGATGGAAATATTATCTTTCGCAAGACCACCGGGACAGATACAGCTGCTCAGGTAAACAAATTTGTCTACTACTTCAATCGGTTCATCCACAAGCATGATGATAGGGTTCGAGCCCATCCAGTCTTGAAGTAGCACTTTACACTCTGCAGGTGTAAAGCGCATGCAAAACCGTGAGGCAGAATTATCTAGATTATTTAATGTTGTTTGAATTACAGGGGGTCAGATCCAAGAAAAGCTATGTCGTCTGCGAACTCGATATCTGTGAGCGGACGCCCAGGGAGCACTTCGCCCCCACAGGCATTAGAGGCTGATAGTGAGTCTTCCATGATCGTATCAATGACGAAGTTGAAGAGGAAAGGTGAAAGAGGACAGCTCTGTCTGACACCACTTGCTGTAGTGAACTCAGAAGAGAGCTTCCCGTGGACCTTCACACGGCCGCGGGAGTTGGCGTACAGCGCCCTAAGTAGGGTCAGGAATTTATGGGGAACACCTTTGCTTCATAGACACTGCCATAGTGCCTGACGGTCCACAGAGTCAAAGGCAGCTTTCAGATCAAGGAACACACCCATTGCTGGGCGCTGGAAGCAGTGTCGCTGTTCCAGAATCTGTCGGAGGGTGAAGATGTGATCGATGCATCCTCGTGCAGGACGGCACCCAGCTTGGTTTTCACGGACCTGTCTCTCCCTGTGTTCAGTCAACCTTCGAAGGATAAGACCAGAGAGGACCTTCGCTGCCACAGCTACCAGGCTGATGCCACGTTGGTTTTCACACAGCGTCCGCGTACCCTTTTTGAAGATAGGGATAACTGTCGATATGCCCCATTCTGCAGGCAACTTCTCTTCGTTCCATATAGCACCAATAAGCTTTATCACATGGGTCACCAGGTATTCTTCGCCATCTTTGAAGAGGAATGGAAACATACCGTCCGGTCCTGGTGGAAAAATTCCGCCAAGCAGTTCTCTAGATACGACAACGCCTCAGTTTCTCAGCGCATCAAAAACTCACGTCACACGAAATAAAAATAGTCCTTCATCCTTGCTTTGTCCACCGCATAATATTTTTCAATGTAGGAGCTAGGCAATGCAGCCGGTTTTATTGCTGAATAAGTGAAACTGGGATTTGTGACAGCCATAAAAACTGAACGGTGGAATTGCAGCACCACTTGTAATGCTTGCATTCTTTTCAATCGACTAAAATCAAACGATGGGTTCGCATACAATACTGTCGCTGCAATTCAAAGTAGCGCACCTAAAAGCGAACCTTTGCATTCGCGTAAAAGAAATTACGATGCCGTTAGTCCATAGTTACGTTGGGGTATGCTAGCTGGGGATATTTGACATAGAAGACGAGAACGCAGACAGTGGCACTCCATTTAATTCGCGACTCTAAGTGAAAGAGTCTCCTAAGATTTCGGTATCACCCTCAGTAATAAGGCCGTAGACTTTTCTAACATGTGAAAAGGACTTTCAGAATATTCTAACCCTGGTTTGTCGTTCAGTAACGTGAGATAATTTTTACCTTGTTTGACTACTTGCGCAGAGTTTCTCTCCACACAAGGTTGCCCATCGAATTTGGTATTCTTCTGCTTATCTCCTAAAGTCCTCCAAAAGTAACAACGAGTGACTAGTTCTTGAAACTCGTACCTAACTACAGCGCATTCTTTGTGAATACCACGCTAAGTCAGCAACCTCGTAGAAATGCAACGCTTAAAATCTCTGTTGTTCTCTTACTGGTCAACCGAATCTCCCCAAATAAGCACACTAATAACAGCGGAAGTAAAGCGTAAACAATTCCGACCGACTGTTCATTGGGGAGCGTTATCTGATAAGCCATGACAAAAGAATAAGTTGTGACTCCATTTTGCACTATCTGATTTATTTTATCTTAGCAAGAAGTTTTATTTTTTCCTTTCATCTGGTGTTAGTTCATTTGTGTAAACCACTTACAGGCAAACAACTGTGTGCATAGCGCTTTCCATTCATCCCAAACTTTTTTCCTCAGGATTAATCTTTCCTCTAGCACCAAGGTATTCTTTATGCCAGTATTGTGGCATGACATTTTAAGAAAAAGGATTGACTTTGGACAATGTTAGAATGTACTTAGAACAATAAAGCTACGTCCGTGAACCCCAAAATTAATCAGGACGGCTTAAGCAAACGCATAAACTTTGACCCCAATTCAGCTGCATCTTAAATGTTCCTGAATGTCGTCGAATATTGCCGAAAGTGTTTGATAAACGGAAGTAAAATCCGGACTCCGCATGTCCTAGGTGAAGCCTGTGTGACATTTTAAGGCACCCAGAATGGTATTTTGGCATTTTGTGGGGCCGCAAAACCATACGTAACATATCGCAGGTGGAAAACATAGAGTTGTCATCAGGCACGTTTAACCTTCGAATGAAAGTAGATATTGCCTCCAAAGCATCAAACTTGGATTTCCAAACATGTTCCTATTCCAACTTCCTCCAGCCGACTTTCTGAGAGGCAAATTTAAACAATCCGCAAGTATGCCGTTGACAGTATTTGTTATGCAGGTAGCTTGCCAGGATACGTTTAATCGTTTTTTGCAATTCGGCAATTTACATGCGTCTGTAAATTTCATGTCCCAGCTAGTGGCGGAAGCTATTCATCTCAGTTCTATGATTAAAGACGGCGAAGATTTTGGCAGACTCAAATGCACAAAATTAGTTTTTTTTTGTATAATTGAACTAATCTGATCTGGTGCTCATGATTCCAACAGTGCTTCATGTGCAAATCTCTTCCCCATTTTTTTAGTTTTGTATCCTCTAACTTGAAGTAATTCCACGTAGACCAAGCTGGTTAATTAAAGCACTTGAACATTTACGGCTGGGTACAATACTCAATGGAATGGAATGAAACTGCTCTGATGATTCAAGATGCTGCTGCAACCGAAACAGTATAATTTTATATCTTGGAAGAAGTATTTCACCACGAATGATAAACTTGAGCGAACTGTCCCCATTTTATACTATCAACATTTCAGTGACATGTCTTTCGGTATATCGATCGTTGATGGCTTAATAATTCGGAGATGTTTGCAGAGCAACAGCCAAATAAACGATTAAGGGATGATTGCTCGTACGCATTTTATCACCGTATGAAATTTGGAAGATGCGGAAAAAGCTACAGTGTATCAAAACTGGTTTGCTACTAGTTTGGGGTATTGCCTAAAAAATCTCAGTTAGAATCAGAGTGGAGGCGTGCCTCAAAGTCATTATAAAATCTCGAAAATGTATCCACGTAGTAAAAAAATCTTTAAGTAAAACGACTTGTTTCAATTTTTAAGATTCTGAGTGGAGTAGATACTAAGCAATTGCCAGTTTGCCTCAGCGACAATTCGTGCACAGACTGCAATGTCCTACTCATATAATCCATGCGTTTTGTATTGCTATTTTGCCTGGCGTAAGAAATATCAGTCTAGATCAACAGCAGAGACAGTAGAATGAAGCGTGTATTGTGCCTTCCGGTGGTTAACTAATGAGACCTATTCGCAGAAATCACCGACGGTTTGTACTTTGTAATTTTCGGTCATCGTGAACTTGAGAGGAGTCGTTTAAATGACTAATGTTCAGTACACGTTCACAGAATTATTTGATTCTTGCCACACCAGCGCTCAGCGTACGTCATAGATCATACAAAGTAAAAAGCCAGCAAAGGGACAAAAGTGACTCAAGAACTGAAGTACACCTAGAAGACAGGACAAATAACTTAGTCTTTCCGTCTAACGACATTTTGCCCTGTTTGTAGTACACAACATAAACTAAGAAAACTGCATTATCCAGCTCCCTTGAGAAAACGTCTGGGAGAAGATACTATTGATGGTTACTGTTTTTTAAATGTCGATTTAATTTTATGATTACCAGTGGTAAAGTATCCTTGCATCTGTTTCAAAAAAGGACGGCCTTCAGCCCAAAGCAAGGGCTACCCCAGTATTTTCTTACGAGATGAGTAGTCTGACTAGGCGTCTGTTGTTATTAATTATGTAGCTAGGCACAGTCATATGCAGCGTGTCACACGGAGAAGACTTAGTGTGCTGCTTCATGTTTCAAGTTCCAGCGCCTTCCTCCTCAGCTTATTTGGCCCGCAGCCTCCGAGTTTGTCCCTTTCATTAAAAATCTTATTATCTGTCTGAAAACGCTTCCAGAAATCTCATCAATGTCCTTATTTTAAGTCCAAATTTCCCCTAAAAACAGTATAAAGAGTGTGATTATCAGATTTTTCTGGAGTATATTTCAATTTATCTGTAAAATACGGGAGCATCAAAGTGACTTATGTATGTGCCCTATTATGCGGGTTGAAAAGGACAAAATGGAAGGTTTATTTTTGAAAGAAGTTGACACATCTGGAGTTCCCGAGCACTTCAAAGCGATGGCAAATGTGTCCACTTATGGCAAGCGCCAAAGTGAACTTAAGACACTTTTCTCAGCAGCGACAGGCCTAAATATCCTGCCAAGGTACTAAAACATAAGAAAGTATTTTGGATTTGGCGGTCGGAATTGTTCGCCACATAGATTTCAAGATCAGGTACGTATAGCTGTCTATATGTATATGCTCATAATTCTGTTTTGTTTTAGTGCTGGTAAAATACTTTTTATCAGCCAGACATGTTAATCCATTTATTACATTGTTTCTCAAACTGCTCTTCAACTACTCTTGTGTTCTGCTAATAGGCTTTCAAGGCCGGTGAATGCGCGAGTAGCAAGTAATGCGCCAGAATCCGCGAGGAAAGAGCAGACGGTTAATTGACTGGCAAATAATATGCTTGTCCACTCAGCCGTTTCGTCTAGTCGTTTGTTCACCTTATTCCCACGATCGTTGTGCATGCCAGCATGCGGCAATGTTGTGAAAAGCCTGTTTTTCGCTCAGAACTGCTGAATAGAAAAACATGCCTGTGAGGATAACTATTTCTTATTTAGAGTGTATATACGACTTTGTCTTCTGACTATCGCAAAATTATGTTTACCTCTGGCCGCTTCATAATGGTCCCTTATTTCTTATATATGAAAACGATTACCCACGGGACTGGAGTGTTGTGCGTCTATCCCCCCGTTAACCAAAGAATCCACTCGCCGCACACTAATCTCCAAAATAGACTGCTTCTTTCATTCAGTCAAAACAAATTATCTAACCGCCTATTCTGAGTTGGTGAAGGGGGAGGTCATGTGTCTCATATGGTTTATTCGGAACAGTTGATGTAGCAACGTGAATATGAAAGCATGATTTTGCCAAAATTTGATCATATCGCTTGGTCACGTGTACAACCAAATGTTGCAAAAAGCGAATGCATCATTGGACGTAGGATCACACATAATGAGATTAGCGGTCAATCTGCAATAGCATTTGACGCGATTCCCATATGTGAACTAGATGAGGTGAATATTTGAACTTCATCTACATGAAATATACAAATATTAGTCCACAGATGTAAGGTTGTGAAAGAAGCAATGATCGCCGCAATATCAAACCAAGTGTTTAAGGAGGCGAACATTTGATACGACAAATCAAGTAAGGTATCTTACTGCTTCGTCTTCGTCCGGCTGAGGACATGGCCGTAATTCCGTTATACCAGGAAGTTAGTATTCATTTTACTATAACTAGTTAACGAAGCGGAAAATATTGTGGATCCCTCTCCGATATTCTCCTCAGTCTCCAAATGTTCACTATTCACTAATTTGCAGTTCTAGGTGTAGTGGTGTTCCATTAACTTCCCCCATGTGGCATAACCGTGACGTTCAAACACAGATTTTAAAACTTCTCGTAGCAGAAATAAACTCCGATTCCTGATATCATGGTGTGCAATTTAGACGTAATCAGGGAGCAAGACATATTCTTACCTTGGAGGTGTGCATGTTGGTTGATTGCACAGTCCGTATCCCACTTTGGCTGAGATCAGTTTGAGATGTGCACAGTTCATGATAATTCAAAGCTTGAATCCTCAAATAACAGAGGCCTATGAGGTGTAGTTTCACATTTTATAATCGCTTTGGAGGTAGCAACGTAACTGAGTTTAGTATTGCAATATTTTATTACGGGACTTGCCGCTACGGTAATTCTATAGAATAGGCCTTTTAACTTGATCACTATTGCTGAGATATGCATACAGCGGGGGAATAAGCTGCTCAAAACAACGAGTGAGATAATCGTCAACGCTTTAGCAGGTAAACAATCATCGAAGCCATTATCAATAGGGATCTATTCCTGGATTAACTTGTTTAGGCTGATACTGTGCCTTCAGACCTGACCACTGTAAATTATATCTCCCCACACTGAGTAACGGAGCCAACACCCATAGAAATATACTTCCTTGGTCATTCCTGCGACTGAGCTCCGGATATCAGACATGCGAGGCGAGCGTGTTACCACTACTCCACCAGCGCACGCTGGACGCATGAAATTTTACGATTGAACTGGCGAAAGTGTTCACGCTTGGGAGATGTGATTTGTATGCCGACTCCTCGAACGACGACACAGTAAAATACCTTGGTTTTGTCGATCGACTGGCCCGCCCATCAGGACTTTACAGTCAAGTAGCGCCACAGAGGCTTAAAACCCACTGGACGTGAAAATTCAGATACATACAGCGTGGCCTGGTGGAGTAGTGGTCGTTTCGCATGTCATATATCCGGATTTCAAACCCAGGCACGGCAACGGAATGCACTGCTAATGAGTTCTGATAAAAGCGGAACACGTATCCAGTGATTCCCTTTTCTGTGTGGACTCACCAGAATAATTACTTTCCAACAGGAGGACGACTGTTCTAGCGAGATTGACGTGAATGTGAACATTATAAATCCTGCAACCACCGACAGAAGAAAATACACTTCCATTTTACTCGAGTGCATCATCGTGTTTTATCGTAGATGATAGTTGTCAAAATGTATTTTGCAGAGGATGCAATCTCCACACAGTTTTCGTCACAGCGATGGCTATAATTAGTTGACTTCATAACAGAAACTACAGAGGGCTTGCTATTGAATCCATCAGCCCATCATTGGGTTTCTGTCTCCCAAATTTGGCTGACCAAAAAGAGTCAATTCTTCTGAATGAGACGGAACATTGACAAGCTTCCATTTAGTGCACTGCTTCAAGAACAGACTGACCACAGTTTGGTGACCATCACAACGAGAAATCTTGGCACCATTGTTTTTTCATTTAACTTTAATTGTTTACAAACCTTAAATGATAACAGTGTGATTTCTTTTTGGCAGTATCAAAAAACCTTTACTACAATGCTAATCTGCATGTTTTCAGTCTTTTGGGAATTGAAGTACCAGGCCTTCCATAAAGTTATAATAATGCATTCTTCGGATGTAGCCTAACCAGTGAACGCGCAGCAGCAGTGTTGCGTTATCTCTTACAGACTGAAACAGTTCACCCACAAATCTATATCAAGTTGTTTAAGACACCGTACACAGAGGTGACTATACAATTTTCAAATGTCGAAATAAAGTAACAGGTCGCAGCAATGCTATCTGTGTTTACCTTTACTGATAAAACCAGCGTCCGGGTCTTCTGCAACACAATGGTTACGGAGGTATCACCCTACCTGTTATTCAATATTTGGTCTTGAAAAAACCGTAATCGCTACCAATAGGCGCTAGAGGCGACAGTATCAGTGATTCTCAATATAGTACGGTTTCCAATGTTTCATCTTTCTATCCGATGGTACAGTTTGTGGGATCGTGATACAATATGCAAATGGCGGTCCTTACACGGAGAACCAAAATGTCTAAGCCACCGCAATATCCTTACCGCTGAACTTCCTGTTTTTACTTCGCAGATGTTTCGCCTTCTGCCATAAAACAATATACATGAAGCAATATATTTTCAAGATTTGGGAACTTAGATAAACGTTGGACTACGAAGACAGAGCACACGTCCGTTTTGTGGCGTTTTATTTTTTTTTTAATTTGTGGTATTCTTAAACTTAAACAACTTCCAGATATGAGGACATTTTTTTCCCGGTGTTCTTCCGCTACTGAAAGGAACATTTATTCTTTTCCCTTATGATCATGACCGCACGAAACTAGATAGTATTTGAACCATGTCAATGGATTTCTCAATGTACAACTTTACTTCACTATAGATATCAACTGTGTTTGAAGAATTCATATTCTGTGCTACATGTGCCACTAGTACCTAAACATTCATAGCGCGAAAGATTTGCTGAACATGTGCATTCAAACCCAACGTTTCAAGCCGAGAATCTCTTTGTTTGATATCAGTTTTCTAACTTAAGTCAATGTAGAACTTTCAGGGTATTTCCATTTTTCGTTGAAGTCATCAGCTTAAAGGGAAATACCAATGGGTGGAAGTTTTTCCTATCTTATCCGTTGAAGAGAAATTCGATAGATTCTTCTGCAGCATTCTTGGGGCGAAATATGCATTATTGTCTATGAAGTGGTACTTAGCCAGAAGAGGTCGGTGTTAATCGTAGTCACGCGCTTGTGCAAGACAATAAGCTGGCGGCACGGAAAACAATTTCGCGCATTTATCACAAAAATTCGCTTTATCATGGACTACTAAAAGAATGGACACATTAAGGAACTGTGTTTGGTTGAGCACTTTAGCCCGATGAACAAGTATATCCAGAAGCTGCGCGAACAAAATGCTAGGGACAATATGCCATAAGCAATTTCGCGATTTTGAGCTTACACTTCGTCAAGTCAGTCACCAATTAATATCTCTGCGAATGCAACTATAATACGGAGCAAACTTCCCTATGTAAATTTCGGGTTTTATTTAATAAGGCTGACAAAACTCATGCGAGAGCCAAGGAGTTTGCTTTATCGTTTCTAGTGGATCACTAGGCACTACACATCATCTTGCACCGCAAATGGGTTCGTTTTATTTGACAAGCCTGTGAGCTCTGTTGGCACTGGTACTCTAAGGCACACATGCGGTTTTGCTTTTCAATGAGCTTGATTCGTCTAGCTGTAGATCATCAGTGTAATCCGCTTGAAATAGTGTGGATATGGTTTATGGCAGTAAGCATCTGGCAAACCATGGTGAAGGTCAAAGGACACGCAATCGAAGAACAGAGCCAACAAGGACCGACGTATCACTCGCGAATTTTTTCTGATTTTGAGAAAGTTTTTTCAAACTATGGTCACCGATCTTGTTTGTAATCGGCTCAAGTGATATACCATCCATAATTTTGAACAATTATTAAGTAAAAGACTACAGGATGGAACTGAGGGATTCATCTGTTGTCAACAATACATTGCTAACTACTGTAAATCTTCCACGTCTGCCTCAGGTATGTCAACACTAAATGGGTGAAAACACCTGATTGGTTGAACACAGTCATCATCATGTGTACCAAACTGAGCGCAACCCTATTGGTGACTGTTAGGGTTAATCGATTGGCAAGGTATTTTCAATGAACAAGAAGGCTTTCGTCATTCTCTTTGGGATTTTTTTCAAACATGACTCTTCCCTGTTGATTTAAAAGTCTTCTAGATATGACAGCTTACGGACTGGCGCTTCCCTATCGTCCATATGCCGACGTAACAGTGCCCGGGATACGAATTATCATACGCCTTTTTGTGGTGGTCCTGATTATATCCTCAATGCCTAATATGACACGCAGTACCAACGAGGATGTGCCATTTATATCAAAAGGGCTAAGCAGTAACTGGTCTACGTCATCATCTATATGGCTGACTGTTTACACATTCTCCGCCGTCAAAAGGATACTCACCTTTTCGATTCTGCCAACGGCAGATGCAAGAGCAGTCGACTCATCATTTCCTAACCCACCGGCCTACTTCCGCGACCAAGAACATATGCAAAATTATGTCCGAGCGTTAAATTATTACTTCCAGGTGTTTGGAAGACCAAGGTAAGTAAAGGCAAAAGAAAATGATGCCTTACAGTTGTCGGGACCATTTTTCTCTGCGTCGGTACTTGAAAGCCAAGTTGCATTAGCTAAGTTTTTATCTGTTTAGGATAGAGATGACTAAAATACGGCTTGTGGGCTAAACAACTTTATATGAGCGCTTTAAAAAACACGCAGAATTAGCGCTGCTTTTTGATACAGAATTCCTAGGCCTGAATGCTTAGAAAAATGTTTGCACATTATCTGGGGCCAAAACTCGTAATCAGTCACGGTGGACACAGTGAACGTATTTTTTATCTTATGGAGTTTTGCTAATTTACACATCCAATCGCCTTGTACACTTCATTTAAACGTAATGCTACCGGTAGACTAGAAATTGCAGCTTTTCTGGAACCCCAGGAACCACTGGTTGCATCTTTTGAAATGTGTGAAAATTTTACAAATCGAATGCGAACCAACGGTATCTGCAGCCTTCGTCACCAACATCACTTTCATTAACATAGGAGTGATTACGAACGGAAATAAACTTGGGGAAATTTAACGTCTCCTTTGGTTCCTACCGGTTCCCAAGACGGACTTTTTTATGAAGGAACACACTGAAATTTTTTTTAAAAAAGCGCGTTTGGAAATGTCTGAAGGACATGTTACTTTGCAACGGTGCTGCAGGCATCCAAAACAAATATCTTGGCTACCATTTGATGTGATTAAGGCGGCGCAGACGATTTTCCATAACAGGCCAAATGTTTGTATTTTCCAGATTCCCGATGGGCTCTGGTGCCAATCGTGGAAAGGTAGAATGATGTGCAGTAAATCTTGAAATGAGACATTTGCTGTCAGTCCAGTGAAGCGGGGGTATGATGGATTATTTGTAAAGTTCAAGTGCATAGGCGTAGCGGATGGCGAGATTTCTGGGTAGTTCAGACGGTACAGCACCCTCCAGACGAAGGAAATCTCGGCTGTTTGAATCCAACTCCTTCTCAACTTCCTTTAAACAGGCAGCACACACAGCCCTCCAGGTTTTTTGTATGGATGGTCCGTGTGTAGTGATTTAAATTTGGATGACTCGCTTATACCAGTATGGGAACTGGTATTTTGCACAAGATGAGATTTTATGGAGGCAATTAAATTAAGTGATATGACATGCGCTCAAAGTAAAAATTGACGGAAGCAGTTTCGATGTAATTCATTATTAACAGAATACTGATCCTGTTCGTAAAGCAGTGCGTTTAAATGTTGGTACTCGTCCTCAGGCAACATTTAATTTCCATTTGTATGGAGATACAATTACCAGTTCCGATGCCGTAGTTGCATATAAAACTACTTGCCGTTTGGAAAATAATAGTTACGAATTTTTGGAGGCACTTGTGACCTCTGGACAAACTCACACTTACTTCCAAGTATGAACAGCTACAACCACCGTAGTACGACACTCACACGTGCCTCACTTATGAAGCAATATATTGAAAACGATCAATCAGGTTTATCCAAGATTTCATATCCCGCAAATAATAACCACAGCAAAGTAGAAAACACATGCAGTTAAATATTTCTGCATAATTTGTTTCCAGCTCCTAGGAAGTTTAGTAGGAACACTATCGAGCTCAACTTATTCTACTTCTTCACGTTCACAACTTAAGTATTGCAGTGACTTATGCCAGCACATGTGTGTCAACCCGCGGACAACCATACCTCTTCATATTCAGGAATTCGTGAAGCTAAATCCAATAGTCAACCCACCCCACTTGAAGGGTCCAACGGGCGACCATGCAAGACCACTAACGTTGTCACAGTCTTCGTCCTCGTTATCATTGTCGTGACTAGTAAACAATCTTCTAAACGTCTTGACATATTCCAGCTGGCTTTTAAGCGGAAAGTGCTATTGGTTTGCTATGATTTGGCTGCAATACGGGGAGGAAATAGTAGCTTGCGTAAGACACATAACATGCAAGGCTGATTTGTACAAGAACACTACTAAAATCGTTGCTCTACCTTCTGTTGTAAAAACCCAACAGCACCCAAAAATTCTATCCACTAAAATCTAAAAACTCTGTTTTTTCACACTAATTGCAATATTTGAATAGATGTTGTCGCTCCAAAAATAGATGCCTGAAATGTCGAAATTTCGCGCTGACGTTATGATTAGCATTTTTGTAGAAATGCCTAAAATCTCATCTTAGTAATGTTATATTCGGCACTCTTGGTGGGTCAGTTAAGAATTTTTAATTGTTTTACATTCACTACGAGACTAGACGGCATCTTCTTAGTTAACTGCTATGCCCACAGATATGTTTGCGCGAAACTCGACAAAGCTTTTAAGCGAATGGAGTGAATTGGTGTTTTTTGCGTTTTTAGACACCGTTCAATAGGAGAACTTCACCTAATGCTTAATTGGATAGTTCCGCTTTGGTTTTTGGACACTGATTTGCAAAGCCCAGGCAAAGAACCGCTCCTAAAACAAAAAAAGACCAAACTTTATATTTTAGGAAGGAAATTGCTGTAACCATTCAAAACAAAAGTCACAAACACTTCATATTATTTACAAGCAATGCAAAAATTGGGCCTAAACAGTAACAAGACTAGTGAGTACAATTCATGTGTTCTATTTTGGCCCTTAGTATCAAAACAGTAGCCTCTCCTGGAGTGTAGGATGTGTGTTTCAGAACACTGAAGAAGCCAAACCAATTACTAAAGCGATGCAGCAAAGTGACCACGATTATAACAGTGGCAGCGTTGCTTTGTAAGGAGTTGCAATGGAATAACCGTTTTAATGATATAAGACGTAAAGCCGTTTAAGCGCTCCACGAAACCGGCTCATTACATTTATTTAAAGTCATGCTGCTCGATAAAATTTCGAATTCTGTTTCGCTAAGTATGTCTGTAACAAACGCACCGGCCTTTGGTAAAAAGTTTTGCAAACAATAGTGATAATCCTTCTCAAATAGTCCTGCAGATATCCTTATATTTCAGTCAAATTCTGGAGCTGACAACTTCATTGGAAGAGGCAAATCCTCCTATTGACTTGCGTATAGCCCAAAACCCAGGCAGGACATTTTTGGTAAAGTACAAATTCCAACAAAACCCATAATTTTTCACCTTACAAGATCAGCTTTTTTCACTACACAATGAAATGGTTTCAGACGGCACCTGAATGAAATAATAATAAAGCTGCCTTTGGGCGTGCTCCGCAAATGCGTCTGTCTTTCTGGAGAGATTTCTTGGATCGGCTTATCCGAAATGACCTCGTGTGCTCCTGGCCAGGATAGGCAAATCTACGTTCTTCATAAATGTCAGATATAAAACAAACACTTGAACCAGTTAAGGAATTCCTACCATGTAACCCCTAGATTCTAATCTTCTACAGCAACCGTCATAGCCAGTTCTACCGGTAGTCGTTGTTAAAAGATTATTTACGTTTCGAGAAACCAACACTGTTTTATACATAGAGCTGTTCTATGACCGCATGAGTTTAGATGCAAGACATTCACATTTAAAATGTACTAAACGTAAGATCGGTGTTATGTATGGGAAACATACCTATAAAACTAAATAGGATCTGCGTAGATGCTAATGTTCCGGCGCATGTAAACGAATATCCTGGAAAATTTATTATGGATAATTTCACATAAGTAAACTATGAACTAATGCCTTTCTTGAAGTACCCTAAATCACAAACTGACATCCAGTACTGTTCCCTCGTGTTTTGAATTTATATTCTGGTATGTTTATGCTGATCTGGCAGTATTTGCTTTCTCTCGTGTTCATTTTGGTTCAGGTTTGTGCATCTATATATGTGTGAATTCTATGCCCAGCGAAAGTATAATATTTTGGGTCATATTTTGGGTCTGTCACCACTACCCATGGTATGGGTTCGGGGAGCAATACTTTTCGGACAGACCGTGGAAGGTCATAAATTATATTTTGACAAATTATTCCGAGCTCGTTTTTCCCGTTTCCTCACTTACGATCACTTAACATCATTGCATGTTATTCGTTTAGAACAAGTTAATTAGCAGAGGAGAAATACATGTCAGAAATTTCCAAACCAGCGCAACTTTTTTATGTGTTATTTGCAGTATCTTTTGTGTTAGAATTAGAGCTATTGGACGCCATAACCATAAAGAATACAATTGTGTACACTTTGCGTATTCTAAGCGCCACATTCGAAATATCCCTAGCTAACCCATTACATGTGTGTGTACAGTTTTAATTCTGCTGGTCTCATCTCACTGTGTCTGAAGCGACATCATACTTGTCCTTGTCTGTGATGAATAATTAAAGATATATCTACTCTCAAACCTAAAACGCCCGGATCCGTCACTGAATCCAAATTTTTTAGCACTTTCCACAGTGTCATAGGTAAGTGTTCGTCCAATTGGGTTATAGAACAAACTGTCAGTAAAGACCACTCCATTTAGTAATTCGGATAAACTCAAGATACTAGACTAATTATTCTTCGGTTATGATTGCACTGGTGTGTACACTTATCGCATATCACGGCCAATGTAGCAGACACTCATATCAGTTGCTAATCTCCCTGTGGGTATGATTGGGATGAATTTGTGAACGGTAGAGAGCGCAGCGGACCTGTATGCAACATTCAGATCATGCTTAGCTGAAGGAACCACGTAGTCATATGAAAACGTAAAAATCGATTAAATAAAAACTTAGTTTTGCCCCCAGATATTTTTCTCTGGGATTGAAATCAACATTGAAATTATATTGAGTAGTAGTATAGTAGGAGTAACCCCCGATTTTCTGACACGTCAAACAAGAACTACTTCACTGGGAAGTTGGTTTGATCCTTTTTTACTGGCGATGACCAAATATTCAACCGAATTTCTCGATATCCACATGAACATCGCTTTTAGTAAGCTGTTCATCATTACCAGGATCAAGCAAGCTCACCATTTAAATTACTATGTACAGTGTAACAATTTGAAGTAGGGAGAACCAGGAGCAAGTTTTACCTGATATCAGCAAATCCCGATGTTGCCAAAAAACCGGTATCTTCGTCATTCCGGCATTAAAATTCGCTGAACGGGACCGCCTTTGAACGGTTGCTCTATTAGGCCAGTTGTTCTGTCTATGCGCGATGTGGATTTGTCCACTGTTGTTAGAATTCCGGCATCTGCAACAAGCTTTTCATCTGACTGGATACGGCGTTTGGTTACGGAAATTTCTTACCAGAAATATGTGGTTTTTCAAAGCATAAAACTGCTGTACAAGACGAGATATTTTTATGGCTTTGTAATACGAGCAAAATATCTCAATACACTTAGAGGGCAGACTAAGGTATTTCTCGAGGTCTGTTTCCAGAAGGCCACATGAGCTTACAAATTGCTTTCAAAACGTCCTTTGTATGTAATGGTTTAGGGAGAGAAAATGTACCGCTACATTCCATCACACGTGATCGTCAGTTGAGAACCCCAAGCAGCAGAGTAGTGCACACTAGCTTGAATCCTGTTAATGCAACAGAAATTTGTGTCAGTCCTCAAGAAGTCATGCGTCTTCAGTGGTTTTTCTGCTACCTATTCTTTCACATTTGGCTAGAGGTTCAAAACAGTCGCAGTAATTTTTTTCGTGTGGCCACTAGTAAGCTATTTGTTCTACGCCCTCGTAGAATTCCATTTAGGTCTCACTGTTTTTGCTATCTCCCGTTGTCTTTGTTTTGAGTATGACGTGCCACTTGCTTTATTGATCGTTTATCACTTCTGATCATCGTAAATCGTTCAGACGGCGTATAAAATAAGCCGGTCGGCCACGGGACTTATATTCAGCTTTGATTTTGCACGTGGAAACACTGTGAAGTGCACGTTACTCACCCTATCGCTAGGTGCCACTGAGTTGCAGCTGACATGATGCGTACACCATTGACTTTTCTTGACTACACCGAAACTGTTCCTGATCTTAATCGGCATTCAAAGTAGAGAAAATGTCCCACATGAGCAACATAGCTGCTCATTTGAGTCATTTAAATAATAGAAATAATAAAGAGATTCCGGATTAAGCTTTGGTCACATTGCGTCCTTGATAAAAATATTGACGCATATTCTGGTAAGGCGCCAAAATCCTTAAAGATTACCACAAATCATACAAGGCAATATTAATGGAGGTGAAAAATAAGAGGAAAAATGTCCTTTATAATTTAAAAAAGCCCTCTAGTTTACGATCGCAAGTGAAATTTGTTTAGACAAGGCAGTCGAGTGACACTAACACGGTGAAGCTCCCTTGGCTGAACACAAAATTCACTCTTAATCGCAGGCGAAATAGATTCATATCAGCTCTAACGAAAGATGCAGATATGATGGTGATGATGATATGATATGATGATGATATGATGATGACGATCCAGATATGATGGTTCTCTTTGATACGAGGAGCTTTAACAACAGGATTCGAAGGTCTCTGGTACTCTAATCGGTTGCAGGCTGAGCTCAGTAACTAGATGTTTCGTCATTAACCAGGAGAACATAGTTTGAAATTACGGCCTATTTTCGCTCATCCGTTGCGTGTGAAGTGATGAGACTATTTTCTCACGGATGCTTGGTTTTGTGTCTGTCCTACAATCGTGTGCTGACAAACCCATTCAAGTTCACTTTGGATATGACCAAGAACCACTTATTCCTTTGAAGCAACATCTTCGATACCGTGAGTAAACTGAAGGTTCGTCTCAGAATTCAAAAGTAAAACCTTTTCAAAACTTTTCGAAAAGTATTTATTTTCCCTACCTCCAGGTGGGAGATTTTAAAGTGAGTCGAGTGCCTTATATTGTTCTCTTTTTTGGACTTAGTTTGGTCTAGATTTCATAGCTTTCCTCTCTATCTTTACCAATAAAAAGTATAAAAATTCTCAGCACATTGGGTCAAAAGTTCGGTGGCTGACTGGTCTGGGTAATGAATGCTGTAAATTTGAATGCCGTGAGTTTAGCGGATAAGGAGCTACTAGAGAAAGACTGGTGGCTTCAATGAGGTTTAGGGATTCCGTAATCCAAGTAAAGAGCAGTTGTCCCGTCGGGTTCACCACAAAAGAAAACTGTGTGAACATCGATTGTACACAAGCGACTAGCTACGGTTGGGCGAGTGTGTGCAAGTGAACACAATAAGTCAGTGAATTTGATTGGGAATATCTGGCCAGAATGGTTTTGGAGTGATATTGGCCAGCGTGGAAACTTGTTTACGTAACTATTAAATCATCTGCTTTACTGCGCACAATCTCGTCCTCCTGCACGCTCAAGTAATTAAATACATCCACTGCCTAAATGTACTTCTTCTTGACCCCTTTGTGTCATCCGCAGTTGTGCCTCTCACAATGATGTTCATGTTTCTCCTTTGTCTATCCCTTTCCATTTGAACCATACAGCCTCTCATCGCATTCTGCGCCAAGCGATCAGCAAGCCCGCCCTTAGAGGAAAAGTTATATACTCTATATTTAATTCATCTTAAAACTGCTGAAGTCAGTTGGAGTGAGTATATATAGACATTAGGACCAAATTAGGACCATGGTCTTTTTGGAGCAACATGAGTGATCTATCTTTGCGGCCGAATATTGTACACCTGACTTGTGGTCTATAAATCACGTTAACCCGAAGCCCATCAACTCCCCACATCCCCATATACTTTCTTCATGTCATCTCTTACCATATCTGAAAAGTTTTAGTTATTTTTGAGCGTTTTCACATACATTTTATAAGTTAGCAGTAACCTTATTACATTGCCTTTCATCAACTGACTGTGTCCCTCTTTTTTGTCAGTGCCCGTGAAGTGGATGACAGTGGAACATGCCCACATTAACTACCTATGGTTTGGCTAGTATGATTCTGTACTCTAACAGTGCATTGCATTTAGCTACGGTTTCGTTCAACCACCTAACCAGTTAGATCTTTCTAAGCCTAGCAAACATAAGGTGTCCGTGTGCATTCCCAATAAGGTGTATTGACAAAACCCTTCTGAAGTCATTTTCAGTCTACTGCATCGTCGGTACCATAATACCATAATACCATAATACCTTGGTCATTAGGGTCTTTACGAGTGGAGGAATAGTCAAGTGATTACAGACTGCTCGGTCAGTAAATATAAATGGCGTGAAATTTAAGTTTGTAATTACTTAAGGGCGATGTTCCGTTCCTTTTGAATGTAGTAAACGCTTGAATCACAAAATTTGTCTTACGATTAGCTACTGCAGTCAATCCCACGGATTACTAAAAGCAATATATTCTTAGTTGATGTTGATTTCACCCAGCCCATGTAGGACGCGTCAGAATAGAAGTCAACGGAATATTCGAAAAAGAGCATATTTTTGTTTGAACGACAGATAGCTTCAGTCGAAGCTACCGTCGAGGCGAATGGCGAAGGGAGGTTACGACAAAACCTACAAAATCACATGGAATTCCATACAGACCTAAAAGCCAAAAATGTGAACTTTCAAATTTCTGTCACCACTCCAATAGGTGATTCCGGGGATTTCGAAGTCGTCCGTTGACTTACTTGTCAGGAGCGGCGGTAACATTTCGCAGTAACGCAAGTTGAAAAACATCAACGGCCTACCATCCAGAGGCCAGTATGATGGTTCAGATATCCCACTGTTGTAAAACCACATTTACTGGCCAGATAAAAGCACTGTGACCAAGGAAATATATACGGTGTGGCGGAGATCTGCTGGCCCAGCTTGACGTCTCGATTCAAACGCGTCAACGTTGTTTTGTTTATTCATGCGTATATGCGCAGTTAGTTTGGACATTTATCGTAGTCAGATTTGTCCTCACACAGTAGCGAAACTTTTGAAACCCGCCTTAGAAAATAGACTGTCATCATCAACAGCTATCAGTATTTCGACGGATTATTCATAACAGTCCTTTTTCGGATGTTCTGACGGTGTCCATTAATAATTTATGGAGCCAGAGGATCAAGTGAAAACACTGACAGCATTTCATTGTTCTGCTAGCATTGAACACACACATTTACTCAGGGGTTTTCCCACCTGACACAGCTGATTCACCAGTGGGTAAGACGTTTTAGCACTTTCCACAATCCCGCTTATCTATAGATTCAGTCGTACCCATAACTTTTCGTTCTACCGTCCTTCACGAACCTTTAAACACAGCACAAACTAGTGTAATATAATAACTAATTATCTGTAGAAAAGGCCCGAAAGGCCCACAATAGTTTTGAAGTGGATATCCGGCTAATACTACACTGGAATTACAGAAACCTGTGTCGGATGCATCTAGGAAGCATCAGGTCACCGCATTGGAAGTAAGTGGCTGATTAGAAGAATGACAATTTTCTAAAAGTTACAAATAATAAATAGCAAAACAAAGGCAGCAACCTAAAAAGTTTTGCATTTACAGAAATTGAGAGACACATCTACTGCTACTAAACTCAAGACATAAGCCTGCAACTGAACGGGCGGTGAGAATAAACGGCTTGGCATTCTGGAATCACTCTACCTCTAAGTGGATTTGTCGTGGGAATTGCGCTTGCCTTATGGTACGCTGAGCGTAATATACCGTCAACCCGCGTGACTTTACGGTGAAAATCACGTGGGAAGCAAATCACAAACCGTCCCAGTTAATGAGAGAAAAATAGTTTTACTCTGATTACCCGTTGATCTTATGGTCGCATCATACTCGGACAGCATGAAGTTGGTAATAAATCTTACTTGTTGAGTGAAATGTGGAAAAGTAAAATCCAAGTATGAGTTCTCAGAACAGAAAACAAACAAACCGTAGTTTTGGAGATACAAACAATACATGGTGAGTGCACATTCACAAATACGCATAGTCCAAACCTGTCTGTTTTCTACTTTGGAGATTTTCGTATCGTTTTGCATGGAATCCATCCACTTTGAACCTGTTCACCCAATCTATGGCGGCATTTATATGTTTTGCCCTCCAAAACCCTGCTTTTTACACTTTTCACCCAGTCGAATTAAGGTATCATGTCAAAATTTACTACAGCGGAACGGGTCACAAGATCGGTGATTCTTTGGACACGTATCAAAATATATGACTCACACTCGGACAGGTTTCGTTTCACCGTCCTAAAGTTTACACGGACCATCTGTGGGAATCCTGAAGGAGCAACTCTCGTCATCGGAAACTCAAAAGTAAGCTGAAAAAAGCGCCACAGGCCAGATACCACTTAAATGTAAATTCATTTTATCAATAGAGACATAGCTGATCCGCGCATTTAGCTGTAAAGAAATACCAGTAGTAGAACAATAGGATTGCTATCATGATGGCGTACAGGAAGACAAAATTTAAACATGTTGCTCAACATTCAATGTGACCTAGGCTTGAGAGTTATAGGATTTCTGATTGCTTTCTGGGATATGTCGCTCACATGCTGAGTCGGTAAGTGCGAGGATGAACAAATGGACAAAGCCATTGAATGTCTTTTTCCACTCGAAGTAGAGACACGTTTCAAGTTTTATTTGACTCCGAAAAGTTTGGACGTCCTAGCACAGCTGATTCGAAGGAAAATAAATTATTACTCTTAGCTTCATAAAAGGCAATCGACGATTCCTGATTTCCTTCTATCCCGCAGACCAAATAAAAGTGAAAGAAATCGTTGATGTACGACTTTTCGATCATTGGCCTCCCATGATCTACCGCAGTTTTACTGGTGCCTGATTAGCAATAAACCAAAAATTCGTCCGAAAGCAAATGCTTTCAGTTTAGTTTCAACAAAAGCAACCCCAATAAGAAAAACAGCTGAATTTTGAAGGCTAAGGTATAATAATACAAAGCACTCGGTTGTATAATCTAGGGATGTTTTTACCCGGCATCCTGTTTAAATTTTTGGGACCTCAGAACCTAATCCAACTTTTTTCCTATTCTTTTGGGAGAAAATTGTAAGGCTGACAATGTTTTTATCATCTTTCCCGATGGATGGATTTCAATGGTGTGTAAACGGTAGGTAGAATATATCACCAAATATTACTCTGAAACTTTCTAAAAGCGCCATCCCTTTCGGTTGTTACGAAATTGCTGGAAATGTGAAACTTGATCTCAAAAGATTTTAGAGCTACCCAAGGTGTTTTTTATCCAGGAAATTTTGGATAGCATTTTTCCCCACTAATATTTTTTGAACTCTACTATTATTCGATGAGGAAACTACATAAAGCAAGACCCAGAACATGTGAACTACATCGTTTTTGAGCTTTTTACATACTCTAAGCTTGAAAAATGGCTGAGCAGATCTAGCGTTATCACCCTACTGTATATCTATCTTCAAGGAAGCTTTCCTCGTGAAAAGCTGGATCGCCAGCCACATCCATCCGCACAAAGTCAAACTACAAAAACCACATCCAGGTATGGTTGCTGTTAGTCTCAGTAACATGCACAGGTGCATAACAAACACTGTGGTCTAGGCAAAAAAACCTTTCAGAAACATGAGAACAAACAAGAAGGAAAGTTACAGCGTTTTGCAACTAATCCATAGGTTTTGTGTTACTTGAAGGAGAATTTCACCAAACATGTGCATACTGGTCTTTCCAGTGCAGTGAAAACCTTAGAACAAATTAGCTATACAATAAATAAGTATGATTAACAAGTTCGCAGTATACACTGATAAGCGCACCTTGCGTTGGCGCAAGTTCTTCCAATGTTGTTGTGCGTCACGGGTGTCACTGAGCAATTTGGGAACAACCTACCATTCCGATCATCCAGCTCGTTATTAAACTTGATCGCTACCGACTCAAAAATTCAAAGTGAATTCCTGCAAGTAAAGCCTGTCAAACATACATGGTGGACAGATTACTGAGTTGTTTTTGGTTTCACGTCTTTCGCCTCTGCACTGCTGAACCTCATTCTGGACCAGCACAGTGCATACGGATGGGTCCTTGCCGGAACCGAAGAAGACTTTTAAAAAAATGAATGCTGGAGGCAACGGTAAACTGCAAGAAGGAATGGCACGGATGGTTTTTAATGCATTTACTTCCCGTGTATGGTTGTCCGAAATGAGCGATTCCAGTTATTTAGCGCAATGCAGGATTTTCAGGTGATCAGTAGTTTGTTTGGCGCAAATGTTTTTGGGATAAATATACAATACTCGAAAACAATGAAAAGGTATTTGTTTAGCCTTAAACTTAGACGACTTTTGATACTTTCTTCCGTTGTTACTTGCACATCAGGCCGTTAAGCCGCCTCCAAGTCTCAGTTGTAGCTAGGATCCTCCTCATTAAAGTTATTGGTTTCAGCCAACGTCAGGCATCGATTAAGCCTCCAAAATTTGCAGACCTATGTACGGTGCAGAGTGGTGTATAATAAAAAATTGATTTTGCACTGATTAGGAAAACTTCAGTCAAGCCAACTGCGTCATCAAAAAGTGTATAAAGTTAAGCCTATTTTAGAGTAAAAATTTTATAAAAAACGAAATTGTTTTCACAACTGAGGTTGTTGTGCGCTGGCAGCTTTTATAGAGGTCTGCAGATGATTACTGGACTCCAACGGTATATTTCTAAGTGGTCTTTACTTCACAAAAACCTCTCTTATGCCCGCATTCTTTCTAAATAATGAAGCGCGCTTTGCATCAGCTGCCAACTGTCTTGCACATGTTCAGACTCCTGTGTGCACAATTTTCTTACTGAGCAGGAAATCCTTCGTCATTTTCATCGAATATTTCAATTTTTCAGATATTTTGATCGCAGAGAATAACAATAAATTGCCTGGTAGCGTGTGCCACCGTAAAATCATAACAGTGTTGCGACTGAAACGGTCCCCAGCCACGCCAAAACAGTATCCATTTTATTCCTCACTGCCGAGTCGTGAATTTGACGAATTCAGCATGGTCCTGCTTCTTGATGCGCAGAATTTCTTAGATAATAGTTCAGGTCTCCGAATTGTAACAAAAGATGCATAAAACTAGGTTCACTTTGCAAGAGTTAATCAAGATATCTCAAACGTTGAGTGGTTATACGGACAAGAATATCTATTTCTCTAAGCACCATTGAAGCGCAACAATTTTCCGCAGACAATTAATAAAGACCGGAGTTTCTATCTGGCAGACGATGGAGTATGAAGCAATCAGACAGGTTGCCTTATGGACAAAAAGGTATCAAAATACTAAAAGAATTAAACCACACTAGTAATGAAAGCTCTATCGGTGGACGGAGGAAATTGGTTTTACCGTGTGAGCCTGTTTTTGCGCAGCAAATCTAACGAGGAATGTCAGAAATGTACACTTACTTTAATAGCTGTAATGGCGGACGGTCACCAAGCCGGGTTTACCTCTAGGTCATCTGTTTTAAACGTCATATTATAAATCACATAACTCGCAATCGTATATAATCATCTTGATGTAATTTTTAAGTAAATTGTACCCAAGAAGGAAACCATTATTTTCCCAGGAATGTGATGTCCCTCCCGATGAGAGCTAAATTGCATATTTGACGGAACTCTCATAAGATCATCCTGATTTCTTGAGATAACTTTAGAGGTAGTACTTCAACACCTAGGGAGACTGAGGTAAAACGAAGCAGCGCCCTCTTTGAAAGGTTCAGTGCCCTGGGTCAGGATCATTGAAACATTAAACTCACTGGGATAAAATTGTGGACGCATCTAGATTTAACAAATGGCGCTTGACTAACACAGCGACATCTAGTAAATCCAATGCTTCAGTGAATTCGTGGCGGATGACTTTAGCTAAGGCTTCCCTGTATCTCTTGAGTCGCGGCTATCTATGAGGAATGATTATCACGGACAATCAAAGTTGCGCTGAGCAAAATAGCAAAGCACCATCAAATAATTTATGCAGAAAAAAGGATCTCTGCGTTTCGTGGAGTTCTGGAAGACATTATAATGACGATCCTACAAGTGAGGCGTTAACGCTTATCGGAGGAGAATAGAAGAATCTACACTGATTGGTCGAAGTTAACTAACAATGTATCGAAGTCCGGAGAAGTGCTAAGTGTAGGCGTGTATACTAAAATTAAAACAGAATAGAATGGACTTATCTTTGCATTATTCTTAGAATAGGAGAAAATGATGAATTTAACTGGACTCACATGGCCTCAGATCTAAAATCGCCCATCTTGAAAGAAAGCACAGGTAACTTGAAATGATCACCTGACTTGTTACCTTTGATGGCCGAAATTTTAAATCGAAGGGTTAAATGGTTTGGCTTCTCATTTTGCCATATTTATTCTCCGAAATTTTCACTTGCTAAAAATACCCAATCCAAATAAGATCCCGTTAAATCATGAATATGTTTTCCCACCGTGCAAGCCACCTTCTGATCATAAACGGCGCTTTCCACGCGACTGTGACGAAAAGATAATGAAGATTGTGGCTGGATAATCCATTTACCCGTTGTATTTATAGGTATCTGAGACGACTGGCCATGAATGCGTTTAATCAATTTAATCTAACGTGGCAAAATATACTGTTTCATTTGTTTATGTCCCAAACACAAACTGACCCGATTAGCGGCATCTAAGGCTGTTTTCCAAACGACATAATCCGACCAAGTTTCGTCGCATTCCTTTTCAAGAATAAATTGCACAAAGACGTACGCTCTCCGTACGCTCCGCTGTCCTGCAAAACGACTTCATTCAGCTAGTCTTAAGAATTGCCAGGTTCGTCAGAAGATATTTTGTTCTTGTGCACTGTGTTGCAGGCAACTGCACGACAGTCAGCAATGGCTGGAGTACGGCAGAAGATTTCTCCCAAACCTGCATTTGTTTGTGGTGGTTGTGTCAACCCAACAACATTTCTGTCTTTTTCAGATTTTATGGCTCCGAAAGGTGTCAAAAGTTGCAAGGTTTTTCTGCAAAACATCTCACGTTACTCTGATTCAAGTCGATCATCCCTTATTTATGCCTAGTATACACAAAAGACAGTTAAGATATGTTGCTCTCTAAATATCCGAGTGGATCAGCGCAAAAGTCAAGCGGAAATAATTTAAGGATAGAAACATCTTGTGACGGTGTTCCTAGGGGAGGTTTTGCTGCGTAGCTGAAGCTAATCTGTACCTTAAGGGTAATGTTGTGGAGCTAAACGCACTGCTGAATGGCCGCTTGCGGTCGGAGGGTAGCGCTGCAACTACTAGCTGGGACAACAAGGAGTCGATTCTCTTTGGAGCTTCGCCAGAGGCACAATGCTGATGATTTCCAATAAGGTTAAGAACTGCAAACGGATTCCCGGCTTTTCATAATACAATGGTTTCATAGCATGAAATCATCATTAAAATTTCTCAAGTCTCTTCTTATACCGACTTGCCTAATAGCTTTCCTTTCCGAGATATCATGCGTACAACGTACTATACTCCAGCTCGTTTCATATGCGAGGTGCTATTTGCAAATTATCGGAAGCGCAAGCCGAAAACGAGATGTACAGGTTTTAATACCATATAAGATACGCTTTCAACAGATTGCGGGACGACAAAGTGGCGTTAAATGACACAGTACGATGAATAAGACCAGTTTTCTGTCACTGATGATGCGGCTAAAGCATTAGAAGTTCTCAGTCAAATAGGAATATGTCTAACCTACAATGTACGCACTTGGGTAGCAGGAGGCTCTGTGTTTTTTTGTCAAAATGTTCAAATTATTTCTGAAGCAAACACCGCGAGGAAGGACTGAATGTAGGTAAAAACAAGACCTAAGTTCGAGGAGTTACCGTTGAATACAAGATCAGGACTGCGTAATCGGATTGCTTTTCCCTCAACAACAAAAAAAAGAAAACAGATGGATCATCAAATACTGTAAACAGTTTATGGCAGCCGATAAATGACCTGAAAGGCTTTATCTGTGTCTATCACCTGAGTGGTTTTAACTAGATAAGCAACCACGGTGCTTTCGCTGGGTCCACGAATCATCAAAGAGTGAGAGTATTCGCGGACTGTGCCGGATGGATTCGACATGGTGGTCGGGTTGCTGCAGAATTTCACGTGTATCCTGTTGACCGTTCAGAGAGGATTGAGAATGCGCTGAGATTTGTGAGCACTTCATTCAGCAGTATGCCTCCTGCCAAATTAGTGGTCACTAGTAACAAAATGTTTTCGGGCATTTCAGGTACTCACCATAGCGGAAGTAATATGAGAGTGACAGATAGAGTAAGACACAAGAAAGACATCTATCCATCTATCAACCCAACGGCGTTCTGAAGCAGAAAATTCCCTGTTGTTTAGTAATGAACTCTCCTGATAAAGTCATAATTGCATCAAAATGCACAGAAGCGTGTTACACTCAAGTCTCAGATTAATTTCCAGAATAAACGAACATGATAATTTTGGACAGTTTGTGCCATTTCCATCATTGTGTTTTGCATTACCGAACATGACGTAGTAAAACATATTTCTGGTAAATGTCACCCTCTTATATTAGAATTCTAACTATTTGTTTTCCCGTGATGCTGATAGATATTTTCTTGTTTTTCATGCGCTTGCCCGTAGACTGATTACAAAACGCTTTAGAAAGTTGCATTGCCACTTGTTCTACTGAACTTTCAAATAACTTGACTTACGCGATTGTATTGATCGCTGATGTGTCCATGTCTTTGTGGTCACCTTAATTCCAAAATATAAACGAGATCTGTGCTTTGGCATTGGGTCATTTTCTTGAGCGTGTGACAACAATAGTGCATTTTTCCCTGATGATTAGAAAACCACAATTCGTAGAGTTTGTTTCCATTTCCTCTTGTCCTCAATCGGGCTCGCCCAGTGTATTATAGCTGCAGATAGAATGGGTGCATTAAGCTAAAGTTGGTTTAGATTTTTCTCAGTAGTGATTAGTTCAGACATTTTATGTGCAATGCGCTTCAATGGGAGATAAAATGGAGTATGTTGGGATGATCAGATTTAATCTTGCAGTCACATTTTCGCATTTTATCTTCAAGCTTGGACAAATAAACTCATATTTAAGTTGATACAATTTCGCAGCACATTTTCTTTCCGGAACATACCTTCCCGACGGCCAACAACTGATTTCGATCATCTTTCGACCCACCAGGTAGTCACTGTCCCCAGTTTCTCGTCAACCAAATGTTTTAATTAAACACCAAATCGTGCGCTTTGGCAACATACACTGATCTGCAACTCGTCCGGTGCTGGTGTATATTGTACACTCCTGAAAATAAGACGGTATTTTTGCACCACATTAATCCGAAGAATACAGCAAACCAGGAAATCAGCCTGGATTAGGTTGGGTCACCCTTTGAAACCAAGTTCGCCAATTGCATGCAACTTGGTTTTCTAGTATAAAATTAGGTTGATAGAAACTAGGGGACTGAATCTATCCGATGAGCCTAAAGAAGAGAGAAACCGGTGGTTGGTCCTCTACCAGTTTTCAGCAACTTTGTGAGTAGTTCGTACTGTCAAGCTAAGATATGTCTTACGTGCTCTATAATTTTCGCCTGTCAGCGTTAAAAGCTGTCATTTATTGTTTGATAACGTAACAGAATAGGAGAGAATATAATGCTAACATGTAGTTGGATAAATTTAGTGAATTTTTTAACTGCTGTGCATTGTGATTGTCCAAACTCAGTAAAAGATCAGCAACCCGGAGGCTGCTTCACAGCAGAATAAGTTCGCACACGAAACAAAAACAGCCCATTGTACTCCAATCCGATGGATCAGATTCATCAACTGTAGAGAGGCTGCAACAAATGCTTTTTTAAATTTGTATCCCTTGGTAACACTGAATTCGTCAAAAAACGGAAACCCAAGGCGTCACTTATAAGAATTTGCAAAGCCAATGCACTGCAAGGTGTTACTTTTTGAGAGTCACGTCGCAATTACGACGTGGCTGCTGTATTGCAATACATTGCTCAAAACTGTTTGTTTGTTTTTACCTCAACTGAGGTACAAACACAAAAGTCTTATAAGAGAGAAAACTCAGAAGAATTCAATTGATTTAACTCAAATGTCTAGTAACAGATGTGCACACGTGGTCGTAAGGTTCTAGCTGTGTTTGACCTAATAAATGACTCATTCTCTCCTGACTGCTAGGCAAATTAGCCGGCCTACCTCATTCGTCTGCACAACGAGGGCGCACTTATTAAGACGCTTATCGTTTCACATACGTATCTGTACAAATTTGACAGGGTGGGGACATTTTTTTATCTTTTATCCATGGGGTGTGAGCCAGATAATGATAACATCATTCCAAAAGTAGCCTACGGAAAATTACTGACTTCATTCATTTTCGCCCCGCTGCAATCAGCATGCTATAGGCAGTTGTTTCACATCGTCATAGTCAGGCCTAGTGATGGGCCGCAACAGGCCTGTGCATATCCTCTCTCGTCGGTCTCGAAGACTGATAACCATCACTATATTCGACTGCGAACAAGTCGAGTGCAGCTGTCCGAAAATCCACAGGCCTCCAGCAGTCTAACCACTGTTGATCGAGAGATTTGCCCCGGACGCTAAAAGCATATTCATCCGGATCGGGTTTGCCAGTTAACTGTGTTAAAATACTGGATGCCTGCACTTCATAGGTTCATAGGTTTGCGCGGAGCCGAATGTGGTGCTGCATGCAATTTTTTCATTCTGACTTAGGCCCGAAGGACAGCATCCATGGCCGAACGTGCAGAGACAGGTTAGAGATATCAAACCGACTAAAAATGATGGAATAACAATGGGCACCAGCATCGGTTAATTATTTGCGCCATCCTTTATATTTCAAGTTTCAGCCTGATGCCATCCCTCCCCTGATATAGATTATGCAATTGTCACCGGGAGCCATCTAGTAACACACCGTCAAGGTGGTATTGGATAAGAAAGCGTTGGTCTATGAAGACTGTGTTTGGTGATTTGTCATCCTTGGGACGGCAGTGTTTCGCTTGATGATGACCCAGGGAGATGCAAGTGAGTCGCTAAGCTTTGGAGGCCTTGGCCAATACAACTGATGCGTGAATTTAGGAGTGTCAGTGGATTTTCACCGCAGAAATTGGGCTTGGAAGCTATGCATCGAAACCAACTTCTTGGATACATGCGCACCATTTATCGCCCAACCGATTCATGCCTGACAATGTCTCTCATCATTTATATGTTCTATGCCGCGATTCTCATCCATGGAGACGGCAATGAAAAACACAGCTGAGTCTGCTGGTAATGGATTTCATACTTGGCTCCCAAGTAATTGTTTGACCTCCTCTGGCTCGTTCCTACCCTTCACGAGGTTGTGTGGAAAGGGCGCTTCCGTAAAGTCTGTCAACAATGACATATGGAGCACGTGAGCAAGCCAGTGAAACCCATGGAGTGTGATCAGTTCATCTATCGCCGCCGAGTTGTATCTTCCGAAAGCCATTCGACGTACTTCAGCATTATTGATCCGGTGTACCCATCGGACTCGAGCAAAGCCCTGAAGATACTGATGTCCAAACAATGAAATTCTTTTGAAGACCTCAACATGCAGCGGCCCGGCTTCCGACCCGTCTAATAATATGAAGTGCACTACAATATCCTAAACTCGACCCTTGACGGATAAGCTGATGTCACACCTATACCACAGGTGATGCAGGTTCACGAAAGCTGCTCTAACCTTCCGAATCCCCATGGAAATTTCATCTTTGCCTGAACCGCCGGGACTGATACAGCTACCCACGTAGACACCAGGTAGTCTACTACCTCAATCGGCTTATCCTCAAGCAAGAGAATAGGGTACGAGCCCACCCCGTTTTGCAGGAGCACCTTACACTTCACAGGTGTGAAGCCCACACCAAACTGAGGCAGAATCATTGAACTTATTTGATATTGTCTGCATTACAGTGGCGCCACATCCAATAACAGCTACGACATCTGCGTGCTCGATATCTGTCCGAAGAGCATTTGGACCCTACAAACACTAGCAGCTAGATTGAGCCTTCTGTGATTATATCACTAGTCAATTCAAATATGAAAAGTGAAACAGGGCGGCTTTGCTTGACACCATTTGATGTAGTGAATTCAGGCGACAACTCCTCGTAAATTCTTACGAACACAAGGGAGTTGGTGTGCAGCTGTTTAAGGAGGGCCAAGAAAGTTGTGGGACATCCTTGATCCATAGACACTGCCTGACGGTCCACAAAAACAAAGACAGCTTTTAGGTCAGGAAAGATCACAATTTTTGGTTTATTGGAGTGGTATCGCTGACCTAGAGCCTACCGAAGGGTGAGCATAAGATCAAGACATCCTCTTGCAGAACGCAGCTCAGCTCGGTTTTTACACATATACCTCTCTCTATGTTTAGTCAACCTCCGAAGGAGGAGACCACAGAGCATTTTCGATGCCCCAGCTACGAGGCAAATTCCACGACGGTTTCCACATAGTGTTCACGTACCCTTTTTGAAGATAGGAATGATCGCCGATGTGCTCCGTTCTACAGACCTTTCCTCTTCACTCCATATTGCACCAATAACACTTGTCAGATGCGCAAACATTGATTCTTCACCTTCTCCCAAGAGGGTTGAATGCGAGAAGTCCGGTGCTGGTACTTTTTCACAATCTAAAATGGGTGTTTTGCACGTTATTTCTTTTGACGTGAGACTGAGGTGTAAATTCCACTCAACTGCACACAATATCTCCAGCAGTTATATTGCAGAAGTTAGCGAAATTTTCATGAAAGTTCCCACTCATCCCTGAGACCGACATCTTTGCAAGTTACTCACCGAACCCACCCACCGGTTTAGCGACTGTTGCCTTCATTTGACTAGTCGGTCCAGTTAATTGTTTCAGAACCCAAAGAAATCCGGTGGAAGAATCTCCCTCAATTTCCTACACTCTGATGATCCACCAGAGCCCACGGTCTTTCCTTAGACTCGTTAATATCTGATTTTTGAGGGTTTTGCTGGCTCCACCGTAAACGTTGCCTGGTGTGAATTTGGTGTGAATTTCCTAGAATCAGTCAGTACTGGTGATCTCGATGCTACTCGGTGGTCAGTTTACCATATGGGGAAATCGGACAAAACTTCAGAGGCAAGTGTATTTACTTTTGCATTTTGCCATACCTGTTCTGCTTGCGAATTACCAGTATTGTGGTGCTTTGAGACTTTGGGCCACCTGAGATCGGTACTGCTAAACAATGATATTTTTCCAAAGGTGATGTGTTAACCTTCTTCTTGCTTGCTTGCAAGGCCCTAAAATTGAGCCAGTTGTGAGATATACTCGCAATGTAGCGTAGTCGGGATCCTACTCTGTTCCAGAAGCTTGGCTGGTATCTCTCCACCAATCGCTGAGAGCCACGTGATCCAGTTGCATTCACGGTTGATGTGCACTCGGTAGCCGCCAGATTGCACAGTCCGAGTGTTAGTTTTGAAACTTCCGGCTGGAAAAGAAACAGATGACGATCGACACACAAGTGGAAGAGTTGTTGCCCGTTTTCCGTGGAGTGAACATCAACTCCGATTCGACCGTCCAGAAGTTACTCCACAAGTTTCGGGCGAACCACGTGAGCAGTCTTATCACACGGAAGGATTGAACCAGCAGTGTTTCATGCTTGACAAGATAACCTGGGTAAATCTCGGTAGGATACGTCCTCAGATCAGAAATGCAATTAGCTGTCACAACAAACATGCACCCGTTTTAGGTCAAGTGACAGTGAGTTTGACTGAACTGGATAACCAAACTGAGCAAAGATGACTGTTCACTGGGATCTACTCAGTCCATAGCTGAGTGCAACTCCTACTGATCATCGGACTCATGGATAATAAGCTGTGAAAACTTCGAGTCTGCTCTGGACATTTTAAGATACTGATCATACTCGAGTCTCTAATATGTATTTTGAAGCCGAAGGCTACTTAAACCCTGTGAGCTTATAAATTTTGAGAGACCACTGTCTTTTTGCAAGTGTGACAGTGTATGGACGTTGAAGATTCCTATCTGGAAATAAATATGTAAATTTATCAAGCTGTCATTTTTATTACTGTTTCTGGGTAGAAGACTGGATAAGCCTTGTTGATCGTGTAGATGATAATAAATTAGTTATAGCTAGGCCTATCTGAGGTGCTGGACAGGACTGAGGAGGGACATCAGTGGACAAACAACCTTAAGTGAAAATGATACTGCTGGTGGCCCAGGCGGAGGAAGAGGGTTTTTCCGCCGCCTTCAGCCTTTGACTCAAGTGTCTGGCCATAAGGCACCTGGCCTTAGGTGACTCAATCTTCTCAACAACCCCGCTACATTTTTGCATCTACACCAAGGACGCAGGGAATAATCCACAGATATCTCAATCCCCAGGCCAATGCGCACAGCAGATACTTTTGGACTGACGTTTGGATTGACGATATGGCACAAGATTATTATAATTTCTTGACGCCTGTTCAGTGTTTCAAGTGGAGAGTGATATTTCAAGATTTTCAACCCTAAACAGCAGGACGAAAGCGGCCCTAAGAACAACCATTGGTCAAAAAAGCTGACTGCCTGGAAGGGAGTCTGATATGAGACTACCATTGTGATCCAAGTGCGGCGACGTGTTCATTTTAATGAACACGTCGCCGCACTTGTTGCATCCTCCAGTCAGACAATCAAAGAGTCTGCGTTAGTCTAATCCTTACCCATTGACAAACCTGGTATAAGACCGTAAGAACGTCGCACGGCGACCTCCAGTATAGTTCAGTCGTCACTGCACAGTACAGTCCGTTCTGTTTGTAACGGCTTCGTAAAGGAAACACTTTGCTAGTATCTTTCAGAAAAGTTCTTTCTGAAGCAATCCAGAACATGGTAATCAGTGGTAATCTTTTGTTGTGTTGTAAAATCACGTGGATCGTAAGGTAACGTGCATTTGATTGTGTTTTTTTGTTTTGCTTGACTTTACTGAAATCAACAACAAAATGGAGATAATATCCACGAACAGTCCTAAGGCACCCGACATTAGTTAAATCAAACTCTGTTTGGACATGGATTTTTAGGCTCAATTACGTTGAACTATCACCAGTCGCGTAGCGGAAAGGAGCCAATTTACCAAGGAAAAATGCACACCTAAAGCTCGTTGCCCAACTCGGTTCATGGTTCGACATTCAGCCAGGACTTTTTGATATCCGGCCTGTCTACCTTGAGTTCAACAATTCACAGTACACCTTACTCGTTAGTAATATCACGCTTTAACTCGTAAGTGCAATCTGGCACATTACATTTTGTAATTACGCTATATCTTTTAGGCTCTAGGCATTTCATTTTGGTGCTCTCTCTTATGAACTGTCCCCTAAGAGATAAAAGAAACCGAGAATGCAATTATTTAAACCTATAGCACCATTACCAACGGACTGTGAAAGATTGAGAGCCTAGTAAAAGTGCGAACCCGAAATTGATCACACGCAGTAGTAGCCTATGTTTGACACCCTTTACAAATGTATATCATTACTGTATGCACAAAAGTCTTTCTATCTAGTTAAACATCGCAGGTCCTACAAATTGGGGGGAATTTAAATTCCCCCAAGTGATATGCGAACAATTTTTCGCATGTCTCACTTGCAGACACTTGAAACAAATTTAAGTGCTTCTCCCAAAAGAGATTTTTGCATATATTTGCTTTGGAAAATAAAGGTTTCCGACTGATCCAAAAATTGAGAATACCCCCTTGTTAAAAGCTAACGAAATCGACTTGGTAGCCCAAATTACTTCCGTTTTCCCTCAAGTCACACTTTGAACGTGCCCATAAGAATTATAAACTGGTTTAAAATTTTCCTTCTATCACAACAAAGTGTTCAGCAATTTCAGAAAACATCATTTCCAGACTGACTAAACATGGTCATAAGGCCTACACTGCAATGCTTGTCACATATTGAAGGCAACTATTCATGCCAGCCAGCGACGCAAACAGACATCAGTGAATAATACGAGGGCGCCAAAGCTCTGCTGGATTATGACTGGAAAAACATCACCGCAATAGTGCACGTATCATATGTATCAGCAGTGGTCAGCGCCGGCCAGTGCACTGACCGGATTGAGAATGTGCGGCTTAGTTAGCTCTGTATTAACTACACAGCGAAACCACCTGTTATGGTGCAGTGATTTTTTCCCCTTCATGAATATCACGTCGTGTTATCGCACTTACACGACTGATAATGTTCGCGACCTCTGGGTCGAACCTTTAATGTCTGAATTTGACGGTAAAGGCCGAGGATCAGGTCTATTTGTATCATCACATACGTGTTATCGTACACATAATATGAAACTACTCTGGACAGAATGGGAAACTAACAGGTAGTCAGCGAGTCATACACGTGAAAGAGTGCTTCAAAATTCACGTTTTGTATATGGTATCTGCTCAATCCAGCATACCGCGGTCGATAGAGAGAGTTGGCGTCCCATACAGTGGAAAGGAATTGAGGTAGTGGGTGGTGGAGAAACTTTTCAAGGATTAGCTTGTACTCAGCAAAGTTTTTCCTTGGGAACAACTGCCTAGACATTTCAAACACACAATTTGCTCCACTTCCAGTGACCACGAACCGGACAAAAACTTTTAACGTAGTTTTTGCGGACACTTTTGCAATTGTGGCGTTACGCAAACATTCGCCTGCTGAGTTCCGATCGGGACGAAATTCATGGTGGATTTATTTTCAGAATTCAAATTATCCTACTTTTATTATGCTCATGACCAATTTTACAAACCTCTTATGATTTGAAAAATGTAACCCATTAGGGACTAAACAAAAGTAGCTACACTGAAGATAATCTTTTCAACATCTTTCAAGTTTTTGTTTCTTGCGGTTTTTCTTCCGCGTCCATCGAACTGACTCATCATTTACGGTAAATCTGTACAAACCTGATGAACAAGATGGATGCTACGACTGTGTGTCTCAAAATTGCCAGTGATTTGAGTGGAGACAACTGTTACTAAACTGATGTGGATGACCAGAAAGTGTGATGAACGTGGCGAAGAATATGACTGAGGGTAAACATGGTTACCATTTCTTTCGAGCAGACCTACAGGGCTACTTCGTTAAGTGTATTGTGACACCCAACTGACCTTACATAGGTAGGTCCAATAGCTGACGCAGCAAATTCCATGGATGAGTCGTTTAGCATGCTGACGATGTAGCTTACACTGGTGACGGAACGTTTCGAAGGCATATGTCAAGTGCAGTCAACAACCCAGTTACCTAGATAACGCGGAAGCAAGAGTATGATGCAAGTCGCTTAGGTGATCCTAAAACTAAGTGGAAATCCTGTGATGATCAACGATGATTTTCGACAGGTTTTGTGAAAATGCTTGCCGCGTACTTTAAAAGTTCAGCCTTACTCGAATATTTTCGTTGCTGCTTTTCTGTTTTACCCTAAAACCGCGAAGTTCTTGTTCTGCACTTTGAGCTCTGGATCACTGTCTGAATCCGGCATAACTGTTCAAGCACAGCATGATAACTAGGAATCGACAGTTTAGTGATCGATTTCCTTGTGCATTTTTCTTATCTGATCCATCGAAATTTAATTTTTCTCCTGCAATGAACACCTGTATTAGTCTTTTCATTTAAATGGCACTGTTCACAAACGTCTCACTCGTCACAATCTTGCGTAATGTAATTCTAACCTCTTTGCGTTTTTCCCATTTACAGATTTGGAAGGTGATACCGGTCAACTCCGAACCTTACTTGCAAAACCGATACCGCACAATTATATGCGTGAATAACTCACGGCTGCACTTTCTCGAATTCCTCTTGGGTTTAATTTCTTCCAGTTGCTCTTTAGTAGATTTAATGATGATGACATACAAACGAAGGCATACGTCATAGTTCACTAGGGAGTTGTAGCCCAAGGATACACAATCACAGGCAGCAGTATCCTGCGGATTATGAAGTACAGATAATTTTGATTTTTTTTCCATGCGTAATAACTCTTTCCACATAGAGAATGGTCATTTTTACCATTTCCTGATAATACTTTGGATGTGGTTATAAGGTGATAAGTGTCGACGCGAGTAAAACCGAGTAGAAAGGAAAATACAGGTGGAATGGATGAAGTGATCGGTCGTGGTCCCGCACAGTCGGTTCCCGATCAATCGGATTGACTACATTTATCTGCAAAGATCACTTTATTAGACAATATTTGCATGGGTCTCTAAACAGAACCTAAATATTTGTCTAATTATCCAAGTGGTTTTTCATTAGATGTCCAAAATTCATCCGGATAAGTTTTTATTCCTATCTTTGGACGTTTTCTTGCGCTGCTGCATCATTGCACATATCCAAGTGTTAACAGTGATGAAAACGCTATCCCTTGTGATAAGTGAGCTTTCGATGTCCATCAGACACATGAAAATAGGTCGTTTGCAATTTATTCAAAATCTTATGGACACCTATTTTTTCTTCGATTTCTAAGACAAGTCCTTTGTTCTTCAAGAAATGAGGCATTCCTATATGTTCAGCAAAGTAAACGTTCCGCAAGGCGACACAAACCTCCCTCTGAGACGGTGTTCGAGGGACAGTTAAATATCGGGTTTCGTGAATTCCGTATAGGTATCCAAAAATACCACAGCACTACTCTGGATAAGCTCGCATCGAAAACGCTGCTGATTGGTCACTCGTATTTGCAATTTAGTGTTCTCAACTGAGTCACTTTAAGTGAACCAAATTAGCTGACCAAAGTGTAGTACAGTTCTAATCTGAATAGACTACAGTTGCAACACGGTGAATATAACTGCTTCTGCAACTATGCATTCCGTTCTGCAGTATCGACAGTAAATACTCACTGGGGAATCACCCTTGTTCGAATTGATCGAATTGGTTTACATCCTACACCGTAAAATTATCCTAAATATTCTTGAAAACTAACGTAAAACAACATTTAATGGAAGTGCATTTCTATCCAAGCTCGATGTGCGAAAAGATGCGAGCTGAGAACTTTAACTAATCAGCATGGGACAGTTGATTTAAGCTCACCTGGAGGAGGAGAATTTACTAGAATACCAGGGCACTGTGTTCAGGTACCCAATACCAGTTTCTTTGTCTCAAATCATAGCCCGAAGACCGGCTTCGCTAATCTCTATTGGGCGGCCCGCAAGCAACGTGTGCAATGCACTAGTTACACTCGTATGCAAAAATTTCGTAGGTAAATCGTAAGACTTCTCAGTGCCTATATCCGAAAATATCAGACAGATGTCAAAATCGGAGATACAAATTACCTCACTGTTTTGGTCTTGCTTTATGAAAACGATAACGGGGTTCTTCGCCTTGTTTGAGCTCCCGTCGTAGAAACAAGCTCCGTTATAATATTCCGATGCCATAGCCCCAGATCAGATAGGCCAGTTTAAACCATGATGCATGGACATTAATGACTGATAAATAGTAGATTTGTGTTCGACCTGCATAATTTGTCTCAAACAAGCGCACTCACCATATGGCTAGAAGTCTTGAATCTTTCACTCACAAGTCCTGAAAAGCAGAAAAATGGCGGTTAAACAAATGTAAGGTCTGAAGTAGAAGCATTTGTTTTAAGATTCCTGTCTTCTACTCGGGTCAGTCCGTTAAGAATTTAGAGGTTAGGTCTAAAGGAAAGGTGTACCATACGGGAGTACTTCGATGGAGCAATTCATTGTGACCGAAATTCGGGACAATGCGTAAATAAATGCACAGGTGCTGGGTGAAAATTATGCGGTCAGTAATGTGTCGAAATTCTGCAACTACCCACCTATCGGTCAGGAATGCAAAATAGGGAACAATCCCGTATTTACTGGGTGGCACGCTTTGTCCTACGTAGTGCAGTTCGTTTTATGGTGGCTTGGTATAGGCTTTTGAAGGTTAATTTGCACCTGCTCCAGCACACACCTGTCATTAGACTGAAATCCATAATAAGTAGGACGTATTTGTAGGTAGTTGTAGGTTCTGTAGAATTCCTATTCGCTTTTTCCTTGTTTAAAGACTCATTCCCCTGTTTTTGCCCAATTATTCTGGTTTTTCTAAACCGGAGAGGAAGGATATTGTACTCGAGTTTTTCCTCGTTATAACTCTTCAACAAGGCTTATCCTCGCGAGCAGATCTTGTTATCATTGTAAAATCAACACACGTGGGACTAATTTGAAATATCACTGCTAACAGACTAACCCATTCGCTAACGTACAAAGCCTTTCATCCGTTCAGACGCCATTCTGAATGCCCACCAATGTAGAGAAATATTAATTGTCTCGTTATCTAACTTACCACAGCAGCGTTTCCAGATTTCAATTCGATTATGGTCAGCGGCATTGTGCGATTCTCAGCAGTGCTTTTATTCTCTGTATTGCTTTTAAAGTAAGGTTCTCTCTTTTCTCAGGGGACAGATAGCACCTCCGTAAAAAGCATTTTCTTCTTCTTGGAACCGTTGAACATTGAGATGCTAAGCAAACTTGATTTGGTTTCGACAAACATTAACTAGGCCGGAAACCAAAGAGACAGCGTGTAGTGAATCACTCGCATGTAAACAATGGTACATCAGGTGACGTTCTGGTTTTATATTTTCCCCCACATTTACTCCTCCTTAGAATTTCCTTGCCGGTTGTGCCCCTTATGAACCATGATGATTATTTTCACATTTAGTTTGTGTTTATGAAACACATTTGCGCCAGGTTTTTTCTAAGCACAGTGGTTGGCAGCATGCCCTTTGAAAACCAGATGTTTGAATCCCAGTAAAATAGCTAAGGCTTAGCTACGATGCACGTCTCTGACGAGTGAAAAAGTGCATACATTCGCCAGAATACATTAAAAAGTGATATCAGTAATTGAAAATTTTGCCCACGGAATATCCTTCTACTGTATTTTTGAAATGTCGGCGAATATCTCAGTCGGTCGGCAACTGGCATTTTTGAAAGTCCCACAGTATAAAGTGATCATAAGGTCAAACAATCAAATTTTACTTTCACTGCATAAGATTCAATTAAACTGATTGGATCACCCCGGAAATTCCACCAAGTTTGATACCAGCTGACAAGCTTGAGGTGTTATCAGAAGATGCACGTTGGAACCCGCCTTTATGCAGACCATTCACTGACAACAGTTTACTAGTTATCATTGACAGACGATAAGCTCTAGACGTTCCTGAGGCGCGTAACTCACTTCAGCGGGACATTTTCTCCACTTGTGAATATAAAAGGAAGGCTAGATACAGTTCCCAGATATCAAGCACGTCGCATTAATCAGTAGCTCGGTCAGTACACTGAAAGCCAACGGAGATAATATCTGGAATTTACGAGCGTTTGTCCCATTTGATACAAGGCCACCTGATCACAACGGAGCTACAAAAGGCATACCCCAGTCAGGCCGGTTGAGGGTCTCCAGCTGCTGCAGAGCGTGCTTCGGGCAACTAGCCACCCTAACTGGTGCATTCAAGTCAGAAAGCACCTAAGAACCAATGGTCGAGGTTCCCAAATATCTATGCCAATGAAAGCTTACAAGACAAGTTTATCGTCTTTCATCCATGAATAGTAGCCCACACAAAGGTACTACCATTACCGTCCATTAAAATACCGCATTCAAGTCCACCGACAAATCGCTACATTTGTCATTTCGCCTGCGGTGAAACTCATATTAGTGGAGCTGGCAGAAAACCTAACTAATCCATTTCTGTTACGTTAAACCACTGGCAGTCTGCAATGGATCTCAAGTTCAAATCTTTAGCCACGAGATACTTGGCAACCATCAATCCTGATCGTTACAAGATGCAGCTAGTTAAAACGACTTAGGTTTTTGGATCATTTTCTCAGTCTGCCTAAGCCACTACTGTGCACACAGAGAGGGTTTGCATTGCTCTTGAGGTCACTCTCCTTTTACTGGCAAGAAAACGTTTGAGTTTTTTTCTACGCAATTCCAATCAGCTACGTCACTTCCCTCATTTTTGCAGGTTATCGAATGTACGGAGGGCACGAAATCCTAGTACCTCTTAGCTACTTTCTTCTCTTTGCACTCCCCAAACCAACTAAACTTTTAGTCTCTTATGACGGAGTTCAATCCGGATGAAAATCGTCCGTGTCGTGCTCCGTATAAAATCAGCAGGAAAAAATGCACCTTACTCTTTATAAGTAATGCTTTATAAATCACTTTATAAATTTCAATCTTGAAACTTCAGGTCGCAACAGTCTGAGGAATAAGCCCGTCAATCTCAAAAGACTCCGCCTCTTATACCGATGTCTAAAAAGCCTCACTTGCCCAGTTTGTCGAAATTTAGTCATGGCTTATGCCCTTATTAAACAAAATATCGCCCATATGACGGATTGAAGTTCCAGAATTTTACAACACTTCAGAGTACTGATGACTAGAGGATCTGTCAGGCAGCAATTTTATTCATATATTTCCAGTGGAAGAATTTGAATGAAGAAACCATTTGCACAGCAAATCCTCCGTAAGCATCATACACACTGTTCAGCCCCCGGATTCTACAATTAGGTTCGTAATGGCAATTTCCATCTTGGTCCCCACCGAAAATTCCGAAATCTCAACACACTACCAACAACCTGTTAGTAGCACAAAGGGAGAATAAATTCACCTGAGGAGTGAACCTACCACTTAGGAAGTCGCCAGCACAATACCACGTAATGTGGATTACGTGATTGATTATTGAGTGGTACCATATCCTGTTGATCAGCCACTCGTGACGGAACGTTTAAGTGCTCAAGCTACTACCTTGAATACCCCGGGTAGGCGAGCAGAAGACCCCCTGCAGATTCGTCACAATGTAGATGACTCCCAAAAAGTATGCAAGAGCTGTACAGTGCACCTCAGCTATTTAGCATAGATTGACTTCAACTTCAGGATAAAATCTCAACTGAATAGGTGTAGATTAAATTTCGTCGGTGAGGAATTTTTGAAAGTACTGACCAGTCAGCCTAAAAAGCTCTTGGGACAGATTGAGAACTCATCACTTTCTTAAGAGTTTAGAGATTAATCGGTAGGTTTACTGATAAGCGGCGTTTGGCTTTTGACACAAGGCCTCCATCAGGTTAAGAGACCAGATTACGAGGAATAACTAATCAGCATGATCTCTTCCTACTGGCAAGCTAATTCAGTGTTAGGTTTCGGTTGGGGGAGCGGAGCGCTGAATGCACCAAAGTAGATGGATAGTGCTATGTGTGGCCACCGTAGTTGCGGACAATAGTGAATATCTTCAAAATGTCAAGCAACACCTCGCCGATGTGCCTCACTGACAAACTGACAATAGCGTCATTGCGTCTTTACTGAACAAAAAGAAGGTTGAATGTGGGAGGTCTTTTATGGTAATTCTATTTGGGGCAGCATAGCTGGTATCGACTGTACTCAAAAAGTGAGATTAAACGGGACTCTACAGACTGCCTAAATTTCATACTGGATGTTATGGGCTGGGTTAACGACTTTATAACCTGGTATAGTAAGACTAATCACGCGGAAACCATTCATATTAGGAATTCGTGCGAGGTTACCAATGGAACGGGATTACCTTGAAGATAGACAAAGCTCTCGTGAGTGTTGATGTCACCTAAATGTATATAAACATCCTCAGGGGATGCCTTGGAGAGGTTGCCACGTGACACTTGAAGAACGGACACAGCTTTCTGTATGCGAAAGAGATGAGGGCATAAAATGTGTTCGAACCTTGACAATTCTATTTCTTACTCGTACGTTTGCTCTCAAGAACAAGGCTTTGCGTAAGATCCCCAGCATCCCCGGTTTTAGCTAATATTTTATGAGAGATTTCGAACAAAAAACCTTGATCGGATGTTACAGCCTGCCGAGAATTTTTTCGGTTTTTTTTTATTGACAACACTTTTTTGTGATCAAACATGATAAGGTTGACAACTTCAAAAGTATCACAATAGTCTGTATCCTTACATCAAGTTTGATGAGACCATGTAGTCAACTCCTGGAACACTATCTTCCCTGAACTGCATTGTACGTGATAAATGTGGCGAAAAATCAAAACCCCAGGTTCACAGAAATGTCTCAAACTACTCCCTAGCACGTCCAATGGTGGTGTACGCAGTGCACGGACTGGTATACCACTCCCTTGCATAAATAAAAGAAAACAACGTATTCTTCTCCAACACTCCGTCGACACTCATACATTGCACCCTCACAATACTCAATTATTGTGGACTTCAATGCAACATCCTCTGACTGGAGGCTTCGACGCTGTCCTTTGAGAAAAAGTAAATTCCCACTTGGTGCCATCAACACCTTAAAAACTCAACCCTTTTCCGCCACAGAATTCTACCTCCCTTCTGGACCTTATCTTCACCAGTGAACATCCGATGGCAGACATGTAACTCATCTCTCCCGGGTGTAGTCACCAGGCTACTCCCTGCTGGGACATCCGCTGTTGAAAATCCTTCACTATGTCAGACGCTCTACGCCTTGTCTCTCAGTGTGGAAGGTGCTTGAAAAAGGATAATCTTGTAAGCACCAGTGGTTGGACGTCTTTAACATCCTTTTCCAGTAGCCAGTAAGAGTCATTTGTAGTTCTAATGATATCCAAGGCCTGTGCTCACTTCAGCCAATTCTTCATCCTTAACTTCTACTTTTACTACCTGTCAGACTTCCTCATCAGTCAAACATTTCAAATTTGACCTGGTGGCTCTTTTCTGGCTCTTCTAATGCCTTTTGCAGAATCACCCAGGAGTCTGTTCCTCGCCCTTCTCTTTTATATTAGATATTGACATTCTATTATCTGTGCTATTGCCGGATGATCTCCATGTAGATACTCTCAAAGTTTGGTATAGTGGCCCAGCCACCTTAGAGAAATCCATCGATGCAGGTCTATCTCGGGCTTATCAGAATCAATAACCACAGAAATGTTCATCTGACTTTCCGCAACCCTCCTTACCACCCTCTCTACTTTCAACCAAAGCAGAAACCGTACTAATGCCTTCTTTTCAGACTCGGTCAACTAGAAGCTTCTAAGCTTCCGCCAAGACCATGTACCTTCCCCCTCTCATCCGCCGTTGCTTTCCATTAACTGAAACTCACAGCTTCCTAAAATTGTATACCACTCATGCTCGAATTCTTTCAGAAAGCTGAAGTCAAATATGAAATCCATGGCTTGAGCGTGAAGAATCAATCCAAGGAAACCTTTAGGCTAGGGCAAATACAATTACCCCATTAATTCACTACCTATCTTGTCCGAAATTGCTGTCACAACCATGACTTTCCTGTATTCCAGAAAAGCTCCTTCACCAGATATTTCACACTCACCCACACGACCAGTCTCTGTGGCTATAAACTCGATATCTTTCAAAGAAGGTAAGCAAGCCGGGCACATCGCAGTCTTTTCGAAATCCCTTTTTGGAACAGGTTTCCCAAGTCCATAGTCCGCGTCGAGGAATTTCAAGTCAGTCCGAACCTGGACTATTTTGCCATAAGAACTGATCTCTAAACTCTGTCCCAGATCCCATCTCTTTCCTATTTCCGTTATCTTCATCTCTTGGGTCCACATCCATGTGTCCAACACCTCTACAACTATTTCATCTTACCAATCCCACTGACCACCATGTTAATGCTGTGCTCATAGAATAAATTTAGAACCCTCTAATCGTAACGCCAACCTATACATATATCACTGGAACCTCCCCTAATGGTCACTAACCCAGATGAGCTGGCATCCTGGCCTTTTATGAATTGTCTTCTCTCACCATAACAGCGCCTAACTGCACACAGATTAATCGTCCCCCACTTCACTGGCCGCTCATTGTTCCTCATTTCCCATAATAAAGTAGGCATAAATATATGAAGCATCCAGCTATCGAAGTTTAACTTGCAGTGTCCATGTTCAGACAAACGTTCGCTTTCTGCAAATAATTTAATGTGCATTTCTTTTATATTGTACCATATCAAACACTACCAATCCTTCATGCCCACCACCGCCGATGGCTAGGGACAGCTGTCTCCATTATTTTCGGCTATTTAACTACTCAGTACTGTCAGTCAGAGTCTGCAACCATCGGGCTTCCTACTCACGTGTACACCTTTTGGAACTACTAGACCGGCAACCCATTGCTGTGGACAATCTTTGTATGAGGATTTCCACCAAGCAGACTAGATACTCGAAAGGAGTGTGTGGGACACATCCCAGCAGTCTAACACCAAGTAATATACGCTAGAATGTCATACGTAAAAGTTGAATTTGAAGGTCTGCTAATTTGATTAAGTTACAGCATTTACAGTGGGGGCAGTCGGGAAAGGGGCAGATTTTCAGAGTGAGTTATCAGGCTATCCTACTAAACGGTGTGGCCAGTTTGTATCTGAATAGCAAGCTTTGCACAAACGATTTTCGGGCCCGATGCAAGCCACGTCGTTACATGTCGTTTTCTGCAAAACAAGAAGCTAATTTGGTTGTTTAAACGGATAATCCGGCACTAGAATTATTAGATTCCTTTTTTCTTTTGGGATACTTTGGTGGGCTGGTAGTGGTAGCCTTAACGTGTAAGTGCCTGCTACAAAACTACTTAACTCTATTTCTGTTTTTTTGCTCCAAAAGGATGGTATTCCACCATCGAATGAAAATGGGCACTTGCGAAATCGATGAATGAGCGGGAGAGCGTTCTTTTCTTAAACTAAATTGAATGGCCGCATGATTTGTTGGTGGACTTGCGTACAGTGTTATTTACACAGTGAAACTTCTGCTTTGTTTTTACTCTTGTTCAGCTCTGGACATTTGAATTTTGGGACACCGTTAAGGAGGCTTTTTCAATTGAATTAACGATAACATGGGTAACCATTTAGATCGGATCTTTGTTCATCGAAACGACTTCACCTACGTCTGCCGTGATCAGGGCAACCGGTCAGTAAGTTGTGTGTTCGGACTGATTAGTAGTTAAGTTTCGAGCTCCAGTCGTGTAGTGCTTGCTGCAGTTGATGAGATCATTCGAAATGGTACCATCGTGCACTAATTGTACCCTCTTTCATCACTCACGAAAACCACCAAGTAAACTTTACTGCAACGCAACTTGATAGACAGAGACAAAATCTCTATACACTACTGCTAGCGAGAATAGGAGAATTATACCAAAGTCAATCAACTGAATTAATATTTTGTTCGTTTCTGAGACAGAATGCCAATGACCGACAGGCAAGAAGAGAGCAAATGCTGTCATGACTGTCACCGAATCGACATTGATTTTATGCACAGGATAAATAGAAGATGTTCCGAAATTTGGTTGTCCTAAGTTGAATTCGAGCAGAGAAATTTAAAAATGGACACCATATTATGCACTTTAAGGAGTCAAAAACCGGTTTGAGCCACATTCACCTATGATTCATGCTAATTTGCTGAGGTTTTGCTCCCCTTAGAGACCGACTAAGAGGAAAATTGTGCTGATCAAAATCACCAAAGATGACAACACCTTGGTTAGATGTAAACAACTCACCGATGGATTTTCTGCTGCTAAGACGGTTCCGGCTACCAAGAATTATGCTTTCTTCACTCGAACCATTTTTCGTTCAGTTGGTGTGTTGAATAGCCACGTAGAAACATCACTGAATCAGCTAATTTCTCTGTGAACACATCACTGTGAAAAACGGCAATGATCGAGTGGTGTGAGTAGGCCGTCGTTGGCAAACCTGACACAGAGTGGGGGAACAATACATTGTCTTTGTTGATGGATGAAAGGATGTACTAGACGAGCCCTCTAATTAGTGAATTAGCCTCGGTATAAAATTAGCAGTAGCCCTAAAGTGTAGCTAAGTGGGGGAGGGGGCGGTAGGATGAATAAGAAATCCAGAGTAAGGACGCTCCAGCCCCTGTGCTATCACGGGGGGTGTCAGAAGGATGGAGGACTAATTTCCCAATCCACTATATCTGAGTTGCGCCAGTAATGTGATATGGGGATACGGCAGTGATACCAACTCATACAGCTCAGAGGACTTATGATATATTGCGAGGCCGTCTTTATAGACAGTTTTCTACTCTTCGCCGCTTGTTGTTCCTTCCGGTCGACCTAAGTTGCGAGAACACTGGTCTACACGTAGGTAAGGTAAAACGAGGGTGGAGAGTTATTTGGTTTAGGTCAGCTTGACAGGGAGGGCGAAGGTGCGTGGGAATAACGAGGTATGTTGGGAGTAAATTTGGGAGGATGGTGGTAAAGATAAGATTGTGAATGTGGAAATGGATCAGAGAGCGGGGGAAAATTGGGTGACAGATGGAGTTAATTAGGAGAGAGGGGTGGCGCTGAGGAATACGCAGGAATGGGATAAGCTGTAAGCCAGTTGTGGTGTAGGATGTTGGATAAGTAGTAGACCCAACAGTACTCAACTGTAAAATCAGGTCCGGCGATTACTCAGAGTAGAATTTGGTGCGTTTTGGTGAACAGAGTGCGAACAAGCGTTCGTTTACATCTCAAGGGGCAATAAATTCTGAACTTCAAGTACCGACCCATTTACGTTGGTTTTGTGGAGAATGGAATGTATCAGCGTTCAGTTTCTTCGTTTTTTCAGATGCATATAGAGCTGAATGTCCGTTCGACTCCGTATTCACCTGTGAAGTGAGTGTTAGCATGACAGCCGGTATCATCAAGTATACTGAGCTGTTCATGGAAAAGGAGTGGATCCCTTAGCCCCTAAGAAGCCGATGAGAGTAGCGAGCGTTTCCCGTATTGCTTGATGCAGACAAATAAGCCAATCTATCGTATTTCTTTGGCCTTATTTCTGCGCAGACTCGGGTGTTTTTTGTGAGAGACGACCTTGGGTAACCCTAAATTAACGTCACCTAACGTATTCATCTTTCTTGGTGTTTTTTGCTAGCGTATAATTTGTACGAACTAGGATATGTCTGTCCACGAGAACTCTGAACATGTTCCCAAATTCCTTTCCCTAAGTAGGTAGTAAATGACTACAAGCTCGACTATACGACTCCCAGTGGACAGCAATCTGTCCAGAAAACCTGAAAGTCCTCCATCAACCGGCAAATCATCGCTCACTGCATTTCACTGAAGCCGGAACGGTTAGCCACCAATTCATCTAAATCTACGTAAACAGTCAGATTTTGTGTCCACTCTCGTGTTAACCTGCTGGTACCAAATGTTCTTGTGACCTCGTACTCTCTGGAGATTTTTACGTTGAGTGTCTCCCAAGTTGTCTACAGTTGCATCTGTTCTTGTCCTAGGCTATCTTGTTTTGTTCAGATGTTGTGGTCGTTGGTCCCAAACCCAAATAGGTGTTTGATTCACTTACTCTTTAACTTGTATGCATGTAAGCTGACTAAGAGTACACAAAATAACCCAGTATGAACTGCTAGAGCTTCTACAGAGTGCCTTCTTGCATGTCACTTGAGGTTGCTTTGGTCTGTTCTCATTTAATAAAAATAAAACGTATATTGTAATTCTCCTTCAGATCATGTAAGGTACTTAGATTTGTTTGTGGAGCTGATTTGCACCAAGGAGATCTTAGAAATCTGGATGTTTACCTGATTTTTTGCCACTTCGCTATTGATGGTTGTCCGAGTTGAGAGGAACTTTGAGCAATAAGATTCCTCATAAACTAGCTGTGTTTCCCCCAGAAACTACGTCAGTTGCAGCTGTTTTGTTCGTCCTGTCGTTGTGCCGGCGTACACACCACATACTTACGCAGGGCAGCTGCGGACAGAATATACAGGGTTACAGGTGAGCCTTGCACCTGATGGCAGTGAAGTTCACGTTTTCCCCATCAGTCTGTGAATTCCTATGTAGAAAAGCAGCAGAAATTGTGATGAACCTAGCGAGTCTGCAAAGGAACCAGCTGTATTTATATGGAGCTAGCTTTAAGATTTCATCCGGAAGTAGTGAATCCAAATACAAGCCCTGCAAATAGGTGCCAGTGTTCATTTTCTCGAGGCGACGTATTATTCACCCACAGGTGTTTTACCACGTCCCGTTTAAATAGTTTTATGTCCAAACGGAGGAAAGCTCTATTACAAGCTTGATTTTTTAGTCCTCGGCGTACTTGCTGATTAGCTGAGTTTAAATTGGTAATCCTGCTTCCTATCAGTAGAGCCGTTACTCCATAGATAAAGAAGTGATTGCGCATCGGTCAATTTAAACTCTTTGCCGCTATGTCAAGAAAAAAGCTTTCAAAACTCAAGAAGATACCTTTGAGCGACAAAACTAGTTACCTCTACTTACACAGCTAAGCTTAAAACAAACGCTTCCGACAGAATCTCAGAACCATAGCCAACCCAAACAAATCTAACTTAAAAAGTGGATATAATATTCGGACTGACAGCGAACAAAGGTTTATTGTGAATACCTAACAACACTGGCCTGAGGAAGGTGGACTGATCTAGATTGTGATTAATTTTCATCCAACAGTCTACCTACTCAGTGTGCTGTAAAAATGGAGAATTTTTAAGCATGTTGACAACTTGAGATTACTTACAAATAAGTTCACTGGTCGGACTGAATAGCGAAAGGTGGTGTAGTGCATCTTAGGGAGAAATTTCGACTTCCTGGGATCCTTCGTAACCTCCGTTTAATTGTTTTCCCTGGTGTTCCCAGTTTCCACAAGAATTCTAAATATAAGCCCTTGGAGAACTCGTATCTACCCACGAAAAGGCGTGTCCCTCCATGCGGAACCGTCTGCTAAGGGCTTTCGCTGCACCGGATGAATCCCAGTTTACCCTACTCTAGTACTGTCTAGTGACTGTTCTAATGCTAAAACACTGTGCGCCGGGGTGTCACAGAATGGGTTTTTGTAGTGCTCACATTAGGCTTAGCGGTCAAATAAGGAGCATACTGATCCACAAGCCGAAAATACCTTCTCAAAATTAGTGACGTATTTCATGGATTTTACTGAGCTTACTTCGAATGCACAGAAATGAACAAGCTGTGTAATGGCCATAAAGGAATGCTTTCACCTCATCGAAGTATAGACTGGCCCACCGAGCACCCTTTTGAAATTTACCAGGAGATATCTTTTTAAACTCCCGTCCGAGATTAACTGTATACATTTTTCGTCCAAAGAACGTGTCGTATACAAAAGCGGAATCTAAGAGAATAACACAGTTGCCAATGGTAGAATGCTGCAAACATAAAACACTTGATCTTCAATGTACCCAATGATTTGATTACCCCAAGATCTTCATTTTTGTTAGTGGTAATCGCGATGGTGAATAAGACTGCCCTTTCCGATATTTTTTCATGAAAATAGACCTTTTTGGTTACAAAATAAAAACCAAAATCCAGATATTTTGGTAGGCGATTTTGGTAGGTAGACCTTTCATGCTATACCGTGCTAGATTGATTTCCAAGCTCTTCAAAGCACTGACAAGGAATGTAAAAAACGTCTTTAATCTCAGAAAGAATCACATTGTTGCTCGTGTGGTTCTTCCTTGCAATATAATGTATCTCACCAAAATATTCAAGTTTGTTTCTTTTCTCCTTTGATATAGATTTTATTAAACTCTATGGGCTTTCATCCGTCATTTCCTGAATGCCACGGTGGTTGTCTTATATCCCAATGCAATAATCCAATAGGTAACAGCGATATGTAAACGCCGTTATAAGACAAAGTTGCTGCAGATTTTGCGTAAGTGCTTTGAAAACTGAATGATGCATCCAACTATCAGATCTATCGCAAGCGCTTCTATAGATGTGCCTAGCCACTGGACATCCACAATTTACGAGGTTGTCAAAAGATGTGATATAGTGAACCCAAAATACGTTTGATTATGTCAACATTCACCACTTCAGCATCTTGGGAATGCGGCAAGAAACTTTGTTGTGCAACAGAACATAGAGTGATTCATTCGAGTAACACATGTGTTTTCACTTATTTCGACAGAACTCTCAGTGTATACGCCTTTGAATCATAGATAGACTGACCCAAGTTAGAAGAATTAAGCCCTACAAGAAATTTGGTCAGTATTTGTGCACTACAAGGATGGTTTGCAGTGTGAAAGAAATATAAAATAAAACTAAGGCGTTCACGCTTTGGAATTTGTGATTGGTGGGAGCATGTGATATGAAAGTCTTCAAAGTTATTACGCATTCCAATCGAACAGTCGAACAGACGCGATGGATCCTACTGGGTGACTTTTGTAAACACTGTTGGGATGATAACATTACAAAATTGCAGAGACCCTTTCAAACATTGCCTGTGCATTTTTCGCCTCATGGTTTGGTACGTTTTTTTGTTGACCACCGAGGCTAGTGTACTGTTTGAGTAGTGTTTCCCGTTCCCATATTGACACTGTACGGTCCGACTATAGGCGGATGAAAATTTCCACTATACTGCTTGTTGATCTGGTGGCTGCTGATCTGCTCAACTAGCTTGGTAACCGACTGGCAAACTTTTCATTGCCATACGGGAAGATATCATCCGAGAGCAGTTAGGTGTGTACTGCTTCATTGCCTGTGTGCGTTTATGTGGCATTTGAAGGTTTGCTAGGATTTTTCGTAAACTTATTGGTCCGTTCGTGGTCTCTCTAACGTTGTGGTGTGTGCTTCTCTGGGTTGATTGGTTATCACAATGCTTTCTACTTTTAATAGTTTCTTCCCTCGTTTTGATGGGCCTCCTCGTTTTACATTGCGTTGTGGTCTGACCTTCTCGAGTTTGACTGGCTGGTTGCACAGCCCTATTTTTTCATTGTTACGACATTAAGACACCTCACCGGTGAGTCTTAGCACTCAATCAACAATGCGGAACAGTTTGTTGAGAGGATGAAGAACGCGAACATCGATCAGGAAGAAATGATTTTCTCATTTGGTGTGAGCTCACTATTCACGTCAGTAGATCTGCACTCCATCAAGACAACAGTGTCCGAATTATTGGATAACGGCGGCATGCCAACTGGATCGTCGGAGAACGAAAACCTCTACTCGACTTATGCTTGATCAAACATTTCGAATTCAACGAGGAATATTACGAACATCTACTTGGGACACCAACGGGATCGCCAGTATGTCATCATTACAGTTCATGGTTCGTCCAGTAAACTGATTCCAGTGGTCTCTTGGACTGCATGACAAATTTCTTCAAACTTGACGAGTCCTTTCTTTTTATGCTATCCAGTTTCACAGATTGTTCTTTTGCCCCTGCGTGGTTTAGTTTTATCAAGCTGGAGCACATCTTAGCTCATTTCAGTAAGAAACGGTGCTGAGTTGAGCATCTCTTCAGCATCACTTCGGCAAAAGAAGCCTCTTGTGAGTCTTTCTGCCGAAAAATATCGGAGGTGTCCTTGGAGGCCGGGCGAAATCTTCGTTTTCAAAGTGGTATGTTCTAAGGATAGAAGCGCTCGTACACGTGATCGAAAGTCTCCTTGCTAGTTGTGTTCACATTGCTACCGTCGCAAAACTGATCAAGTTTGAATTTTTGACGGCCGTTGCGAACATGCTAATGGAGACTGTTAATTTACAGTTGCTGGGAAGATTATTTATAATTGTCGGCAACTCGCTGATCCATTGACTTCTGCTTAATTTAACTCGTGCGTCAAAATTTTGCGATTTTCTGATAAAAAGATCGACGTCAGCAACTGTCACTTATAATGCAGAAGTAGTGGGTAGATGAGGACTGACTACATCTGCTTTCCAATATGTACATCAACTTATGAAATGTACGTAACAGCTACAGGGGCTTCAAATGGATTAGGCGATAGCGATACACACCACAGGTTGATGACCTTGTGTTGGTTTCAAATAGGCCCGTGTGCTGCAAAGTGGTTTTCATTTCCACATGCAACAAAAGTGCACCAAAATCCTAAACTCGACCATATCTATCCCAGTGACGGTGAATTCAACTCTATCATTTAGACAAGCCTAGTAATTACATTCATCATTTATATTGCTAATGATGAACACTTATTTCATCTCCAGATACCGGACCAAATTATCGGTGGTACAAGCATCACCATCATCATCATCATCATCGACAGCATGACATCAGTGCAAGCACTTTGCAGCCAGTCAGCACATAGTCAGATGAGTCTGTGAGTTAGTTATCAGCTTCTGACCATGCCCATCGATAAAGGTGGAAGTTGATCATCTAAACGTGTGACTACGCCAAACATCTAATCTGATTTGCAGTATTTTACACCAGATGAATACTCAAACAGTTTGATAGTGCAGAAAGAGTGCTTCTATACCGGATAATCGAACTGCTACATTTTAGCTCAACAAACGGTCGGGGAAATGTTTGATGCTATTAAAACGCGAGCTTTAGGTTGTTTCGTTCTGGTTAACTCTCCCTTTTCCATAATGAAATTCGACCTAGTTATCACGGACCCAACGATCCCAATGAGGTAGCAATTAGTACAAAAGAAAGCAAGAGGTGATTCTGCAGTTACCAGGCTAAGGCTGCTGTAGCACGCATTTTAGGAACTGTGGCTATATCAGAAGCATTCTAGTTTCATCCTTATATCATGTTTTTTGCCTAGTGGCTTATGGGTACTTTCAGCAGCTTTTGTGTATTAGTGCTTATTGTTCTGTTCTTCAGAAATGGAGAGTATTCGACATCCTTTTGTGTTTGTGAAGCAAACTTTTAGATTGCACTTCCGTTGATGATCGGTAATTAGTTTTCACACCTCACTCCGCCTCACACAGTGCTTCCAAAGCTAAAGTCCAAAGGTCAAAGCTGAGCTGATCTTATACTTTTCGGACTGTCACTCAAAATGGCTCTTTTACTATGCAATGTACTACTCATAAGGTTGCTGAAAATTCTTCGAGAGCCCACTACCGGTTTCGCCCTTTTTGGGGCTCATCAGGCAGGCGCAGTCTTTTACTAGTTATTTTTGCTTCTGCGGAGCCTGGTCAGCCGATCGAAGGTTTAAATAAGGTTACAAAAGCGCTTCCTTCTCCTGGGTTTCTTCTTTCACGAACATCGTCTTGTCGTTCAGCAAGTTCGCGGACATACGACCAGCTAACCTTAGCACATCCCACTAGATACCCATCATTAAGTGGGTGGGGGAGAAAACAATTTGACTTGTAAACCAAACGACATTCGCAGAAAATCACTTGGCCTATACGTAGTGATAATATTTCCAGTGGTATTCAGTAATAGCTCTGCTTTATCACATCAATGAAAGGGCTTTCATAGTTGTTTCGATGGTATGAATAAATGGCAGCTTACAGTAACTCGCCATAAAAATAGCAGCGTTGATACACTAATGCTTAGCCCTGCACTGTCTCATGGGAGGAACTCTGGTCCGTCCACCTTTATTTCTTGTCAATTGCGTGGGAGTAAAACCTGGTTATCTGAACTCTGAAAGTAAGTTGAGCATGTTGAAAATGAAAAATGATGCCGAATCATCCTATTTAAGTGGAAAAACATTCTAAGTCCGCGCAATAGCCTTAGGTGCGTTAGTGAAAAGTTAACTTTTCACCTGTAATTCATGTGCATACTCGAAAACCGTACTGGTCAGTATGAATATAGCACGTAACCGCTTATCTTTTTCCCGAGCTTGGCAATTTGTTTGCAAACGTTTTCTTACCACCAAATTATACACACGATTTGACACAAGGCAGAAAAGCGATAAGCTGGTGGTTAAATAAGCCATTACAAACACTGAGAGAAGTGTTCCTGGGTAAAAGGACACTTGTCTACGATCAATAAGACCAGGATTCCTACAAATACGTAATCTAGCATGAAGAGAATGTAAGGATGCTTAATCCGAAAAAAAGTTATCAAAATCTGATTAAGAGTGAAAACAACGGATACGGCTACAATGAAGCATGAAACAACATGCTTTCTGGCAGACAACTCAGGTTGGCAGAACGGAACGCTGCTAACAAAGGACTCAACTTCAGGTTTGAAGAGCCCACGAAACTAATCTACTTGGTTACCCTAGAAGCAATAATCAAATCTAAATTTGACCACAATAGCCAGAAACAACTCTGTCGGACAGACGTTCCAGCAATCGCAAGCAGTAGAATATCAAACATTTCCTCTAGTGAAAAAAGGAGTTGTTAGACTACCTAAAGAGCGGACTATCTGCCAGAGGACAAGGAATGCCTGGCAGTTATCACTGGACGATTCAGAGTACGTAAACAAAGTACGAGCTTTGCAACATCCTCCACATAGCGAACAAACTAAAAGACCTACGAACAAAATCAACGAGATTCCCGGAAGACTCTGAGATCTGCAGACTTGCAAAAGAAGAGTGCCGAAAAATGGGGGCGCGCTACATGAATATGGCTTGCTTCTAAGGATTTCTGAAAGTGCACAATCAACTATGTTACTCTACCGAGTATATCGCCCCCAGGAAACTCAACGTAAAAATTTTTGCAAGAACTGTGAAAAATACAAAACGTCGTAGCAGTATATCCCCATAAGCAATCACCAAAGCGAGGTCAATTCTGGACAAATTGAAGGAAAACAACTGAACAAGACAACACTACCGTCTTATTCGATGTGAACTTCTTATCTATATCTGCTGGTCCGGTTTCCGCCAAGACAACTGTAGTTGGATTGCTGAATAGTCACCGATGATGATGATGAAACCTTGCATACTGCTCAGTTTTCGCACAACTGCAAACTACAAATTCAATGGAGAATGTTACGAACAAATGGATGGAAAGTCAAAAGGGTAATCCCAGTATTCACCACGGGGATTGCAGTAAAAATCCTGAAACGAGTTGTACTTAAATATGTAGATTTGAACATAGGCATTTGTTACGTAGAGATCACCTTCGTTAGCGAAACAAAGAGTAAACTTTAGCGAACAAATCGATTGTTGAAGGTCGTGTTCTGCGACATTAAATTAGAAATAAAAAAATACGGGAGGACTAGGATGCGCTCTTCTCTGAACACTCAAATGAAAAATACACATCGATGCCTACCGGAAAGTGAGCGAAATGAATCAAATTCGGAACCACCATAGTAACCACTCATACGGTCGAACAATTTTCAAGCTGCAACTTTTCACACTGCAACACCACGGAATCCATAATCAAGGAAGGAAAACACTTATACAAAATTTTTCAGAGATATTGTCCAAAAATATTATTTAAAGATATCTCGGAAAAACCAACTCGGCTAGCTCAACAATGCAAACAGGAGATAAAATAAGTCCGCTTTAAGAAAATTTCTCAAGTGACTACACGAATACTAGGGCATTTCAGTGTAAGTGTGACCGGGGAAACCTACAGACTACAAAAGGCACTATCCAAGCCAAAACAGAAACTGGGACAATGAAAGCTCAGCGCCTAGCACGAACTTGAGTGAAAGACTGTGATAAACACCACGTTGGACAGGCATAAAGAAATCCATTGGGTAGAGTGCTTGAACAGCAATTTACTGTTAGGATATTAGATAAACTGCCATTTGTCTCTGCATATGAAGATTGAGCAGGACACAATTCATATGGGGCAAGTCTATATACCAGCCCAAACACAACCAGCTTAAAAAAAACACGAATTTATGAAAGTAAAGTACTCGACTGGGAAAGTCATCAGCAAACCTATTAAGAACAACTCATTATATTGAACTGTTGATAAAAAAGAACTCAAGAAATTTCAAGCCCACAAATACGCAAGAAACCAGAGAAAAAAACCAGTGGAATGTACTGATAACTCACAAAACTCCACGAACAAGACCACCGTGGTTGGGAAACAAGCAGAAAGTGAACCAGTAAATCAGAACGAAATAGCGAACTAACGTCGTGTAGCACAGGAGGATGCTCGGTGAAGCAGCGAAAGAACGGAACGGCCAACGAAAGCTCGATAGAAAGGGTGAACAACCAAATCAGTTCAAATGAATAAGCAAGCTGGAAATATGGGATGTCTGAATGGCCAAACAACTAACAAGCAAATGGACCGAAACTCAGCTCACCAGAGAAACGAGCGAGCCAATCAGGATACAGGAACAGAACTACTGAGTTAAAGGTACTCAAAGAAGCAAAAGCAATGAATCAGACCACATCACAGCGAGAATTTGAGGCGGTCCAATTAACGAATTACTTTAATGATATAAGATCCACATTAGAAACTTAACCACGGCAAGCAGAGTTGGGAAAATACCTATTTGATGACACTTCTTAGTTCGGTGACGAAACGTTTGTAAACCGATAGCCAGAATTGGTGAAGAGATCAAATGCCACACGATAAGCACATCCAAGCTACTCCTATTTAAGCATATTGTTTCTGTCAACAAGAGTTCAAACAGCCTATTTTGTTATCAGTCATTTGAGTTCCCGGACAACATAGCTGGGGTATTATTCGATAATTTTGTGCCTCTAGTCGTGAAACGAAATATCCACCGTGATTTTCAGGACCTGTTACGAAGTGTCCTTCTAAGGGCACGTATCAAATTTTTCATTACTGAAACGACAGCCTTGATACTAGCATATTATTCGCCAAATTTCTGAAGAGATCTAATAATGACAACTCCATCTGTTGCCATTATTTTCCTGGTAGATTATACCACTCATAGGTTTGCTGCAAAGTCTCCAACAGCTCCCAACCAGTTTCGACCTTCTTTGGACTCATGAGTGAGGCTCGATCCCCGGTAGTGGGAACCAACCTGTTTTGTGATGAAGATTTCCTCGATATCGCGAAGAACCTAACAAATTATACGTAAGGCGGCGTTTGCGCAGCACATTAAATTCTAATATATCATAAGTAAGAGGATTATTTCAGCATCCCATTGACATCAAAGTAAGTTGAAGAGAAGTGTATTTCCCGGTTCAGACTCATGTTCTCGAACTTCCGCCTGAGACATGCTTCACGTTGAGAAAACCATTCTGCTATACCTGTATATAAAACTCTTACTTCCTGTAAGTTGCTACTTACAGACGTCGGACAAACCTATATTCAACCTCAGGTGAGAGGCGTTTAGTGAAAGGAAAGCCAGGCTCTGCCGAAAAATAACAGTTCCTGACAAGAAAAGCTTTTGTTCTGACACGCGAATGATGAAACTTCAAAACAAAGAATACCATCGTCCTTATGGGGAACGTACTTTGAATGATGTACACGCACTCGAACTGAGTAACAATTGCCTGTAGGATAGATTGGCCGACAGATACATTTTACAGATCAATGTTATAGTTGGAATTCATAATAAGGTGCTTTCAAGATTCGTAAAACGTTAACCCTTTCACAAGTAATACCATTCTCTAATTCATCCATAAATCAAGCTTTCGTCGAATTTGGACGCCAAATGAACTTCTCAGTCAACCAGCCTAAAATGATGGCTCACCAGTGCCTAGTAAATCAAACAGCATTGTTTTAGGCCTTAGGTCATGACCCTCTAAGATGTCCTTGCCATCGAGAGTCCGAAAAATAAACAAAACGCGCACGACCGGTTTCACCCTTCTTGAGGCTCATCAAGTAGCCACAGTCCCCGAGTTTCCGTCAACCTTAAGTTCTACTTGGACCTAAATTTGAATAATTTCGACAAACACACTCATATACACATCATTTTGATCTTAAAGGGAGACCAAGCTAAATCTCTCGTTCGTGATATTCATCAAATGAATGTGCTGCGAAAAAGGTCGCCATATGTTTCGGTTTGTACGATATTCGAGAGATTAAGTTGAGTCTTCCGTGAAAAACGAATAGATATGCAAATGAGTTTATTTGTCGAAATCTGTCCAAGTTTGGTTCAAGTAGAAGATGATATTGACTGTAACTCTGGGACCGTGCCTACCTTATAAGCCCTAAGAAGGGCGGAACCGGTCTTTGGCTGCTGAAAAGTTCTCATCAAACTTGTAAGTGGTTTCCTTTAAGAAAATATACTGCGATATCTCGAATACCATACTAGCTGAAACATGAAGCGGCCTTTGTGCAGCATATTCAGCTGCCGACTATCATAAACGAGAGATTAACTTGAGTCTCCCTTGAAAACCAGATTGATATGCAAATGAGTGTATTTGTCGAAAACCAAACGCCTGTTTGTCTATCAGTTAGAAGATACGCACTGAGCTTCACCCTTTACACCTCCAAATTCCTTCATTTGTCTGTATTCTCACTTGCCTCGGCACTCACTAGTTACTTTTGCAATGACCGTCAGATGCGTCTTGAGAACAGCAGACTGATCAGGTTCAAACCAATAAAGCGCAGAGTCGACAGTATCTGCACCGGTTAATTCGCATCACTCCGAGACAGAACACACGCCTATAAAACAATAGCTTGGTACAATAAGTTGCTACCATTGGTCAATGTTTTTTAACTGTCATGTGATAAAAGGAGCTTTGACATATCAACAGTAGCCCATGAAAAAAGCCGAGGGTAAGAAGACTGTGGTTTTTGGTGGTAAAGAACTGAACAGCAGAACAATGGTAGTCTTCAAAATTATCACACCCTCTGATCGAACGGAGGATAAAACAGAAGTGACTCGATGGGTCGTGAAGGACGAATGGTGTGAACGGATTTGGGATGAGTTCATCAAACGATTGCAGAGGCTTTTCAACACGAAGTCTTCGAGGTTCTTCATTTCATGGTATGGTAAGTTTCTACGATAAACATCGGGGCTGTTAACGGGTCATCTGATGTATATCTTGTTGACTATTGACGCTGAGTAGGTAGCTCTTGCAGAGGACACCTTAATATATCAGAAATTGGGTTTGGTAAAGTGACGCTGTGTTCGAGGTTACTAAATAAAACTACCATAAAAGCGTAACCTCATGACCATATTGTAGTAGCACTTTGGTCACCGAAAAAAATCACCACTTACACCATATGTTCCACAATGCGGAATATTGACCATAGCTTGAGTTTCCTGCACACGGAACCCCAATTAAGAGATTCGTTCTTTTTAACCAATAACAACCTTGAGACCTTTTCTTTGGGATTAACGGTTGTTTGAAAACACATAAAGCTTCACTATTCGGTCAAACCTCGACGTGGTCGGTATTGTCTGCTTTCGCGCAGTCTATGTCATGTTCCAAGGATATCGATTCGCTCTCAAGACTTGCGCGTAATTCGTGCGACCGAAAGTCAACACATTGTTGCAAATTCAGTCGGGTTATTTGGTTTGCTATCATTGCAAACCATTTTCGATTCAACAAGCTTATAACTTCTGTCTTCAATAAGATCTGTTGCAGTTACATTATTCTGTTGTGGTGAAGCATGCTTGTGTCATCAGGCCATCCGTAATTTCTTCTGCTTTTTTCGGCTTCAGATTTGCTGGGTACTATCCAACCGATTCATCCCGGTTCTACTGAACTGGCTACAATAGAACGCGGTTCGGTCCCGAATGTACTTCGATGCTGTCCTACGCTATTGTAACACGACCCATTTCAGAAGCTAAGGTTGCCTGTTTCAGCTGAGAACAGTCTCAAAGTTCGTTTTCCTTTTTTTAAACTAGTGCGGTATAGTCTTACTACTCAAATCCACCATCATTTACGTAAGTCTTTCTACGGACACATCTTCCGTCTTGCAGAAGATTCGAAATAGACGTATTTTGACAACTAAAAATAATCGTTACCAAAGTGTATGCCCAAACCCTTTTTTCTAGAGGGCAACCACTGGTTATCATAGTAGGCAAAGAATGTTGTCACGCTTTATTTAAAAATAAAACAACTATGCTGTTCACAAAGGAAACATTATGCCACTGATATCGATGTTATGTTTTCGTTTTAGACGGCACAGACTACTGCACTGTTCGAGAGTACGCAGATTTGTCACAGGCCATAGAGTTCTTTACTGAGGAAGGTTCACAGGACAAAGCAATAAGGTTGTTTGTTTCACCAGATAAAACGGAACACAGAACTATTTTTGGCGAAAAACCTACTGAAGAAAAGGAAGAGGAGGAGGATGAGAATGAAACTTGTGGGGTTGAAAGCTTTGAAGTAGCGGAAACTCAAGATACACAAGAAACTGAAGAGGAACAAACCCCAGAGCAACCTACTCAGGCAGAAGAAGTGGAAGCATGTCTGGCTGAAACCACGCTTAATGAAGGCGAAGAAAATGATGAAGTTCCCACACAAACACAAATGCCCGCTCCTGCCTTAGTGCCAGCGCCAGCTTACCCACCAATGCCTATGTATCCTTACATATATACGATGAACGCAACTGGCCAGCCAATACTGTATCCTCAGTGGTCTACGGCACCAGTTGTTCCATCACTAACTCCAGTGACTGTTCCTACTGTGACTCCCGTAGCTGAACCAGAACAGAGCGATCAAGAAATCAGCACATTCAGCGCAGTATCCGCACCACCACAGGTTCCAAAGCCGGCACCAACGCCAGCGCCAGTGCCAGCACCAGCACAAACTCCAGCAGCAACGCCTGAACCAAAGCCAAAGCCCAAAAAGGACCCCACTTGTCCCAGCAAATTACCAACTTGTCCAGGAGAGCATAAGCCGAACTCAAAGAGAATTTATATGCAAAAGGCTTTGTCCACTCTTCGCCAGATGGGTTTCCAGCAAGATGAGAAGACCTTGAAGAAGCTAATCAAGTTACATAGCGGTAACTTGAATGCTATTATTGATGCACTGCCGCGTAATTGTTGACACGGAGTGAAGCCATCATAGTGGTTTGAAATTAGTAATTGGTTTTTAATCACTGACATTGCTTAACTTACCTACTATGCATTGTTCATGTGGTAAACCATCTCAGCTAACCTCACATTCAGAGCATCCACCGGGTTCCTTGATCGCTTATACAAACTTTAATAGTTCATCGGCAATAAACACTCTGGAGGCATACATGAATCCTTCTGTTTTTTGGCATGCGGCCTAATTATAATGAAGGCACTTGCTAACGGTCGGGAGGTTTGCAGAATTCATTCGCTACGCTTGCAGGCCAGTTGCCATGCTCCATGAACAGACCAACTATCACCTGATCAGCAGCTCAAAACCAACCCGAGCGATCAACTTCTAAACACTGGCGACAGGAATTCAACAGGATACAAATTCATGGCTCAGATACGTGGACTACCACAGACACGCAAAAATTACGATCTATCAGTTCAGGAAAAACTAAAATTAGAAGACAGGGAGAAATACAGATATACCCAAGCAGTTAAAGATTGGCACGGACATATAAATACTTCTGATGTATGAGGTGGATAACAGAGGGATTTATGCACCGGAGTTTGTATAGTGTGTGTAGACTGGACAACGGAAAGCTGTTTGTCGTTCAAACTAATACCGGGTCACTTCATGGTCCCTTGACCCGTGACCCTGGAGCGTCCAACATTCCTCAAACTCGTGGGTCATTCTGGTGATAACTGGCAAGCACGAATAGACGATGTGCTTTTAATGCATTCGTTCAAATAACTGGGTGAACCAACCGTACATCAGCATGAGAGTTGAACTATACGATCCATAGATGCATGAGACATCAAATTACTCACCCTTCACTGCGTGACTTCTGTTTAAGACGGTGGTGTAAGAACGGATATTGGTTAACACTAGTGCATCCGATCACTAATCTGTGTCACCAATATGTGCTTCCGTCAAGCCAAACGGTACCTTCTAAAGGGGAAACTCACATGATACACTCAGTTAGTTCCAATATGACCATACATTGGCGCCATCTTGGTTGTGTTATACTCGCAGTACTGTGCAGCCTAAGCCAAAGACTAGAGAAACTCAGGCCTCGAAGTCTTGCAAGAAATGGCACTCCTATTCACTGGACAATAAAAATGCCTTTTCGCGCAGGTGTTCCCATGCTACTGCTACGCGTTTAGTTAATACCCAGTAACTTCTTCAGATCCGAAGAAAGAATGGATCTGAAACAGGATTGTGTTCCTGCAAAACGTTCTGATTATGTCACTTGCAGGTGACACATTTTGTCGATTGCTCCAGGGTCGGAACCGCTGTAGTGATTATCTTTGGTACTTCGGACACTATCGAAAACTGCGGATGCCTGGGCGAATAATCGCACAGAATGAAAGTGACTCCAGCAGCGAATCAGTATTTGGTGGTTGAACCATAAACTTGCCTACAGCCAGAGAACTTGGTTCATTTCAGTTTATCCGTGGCCTAAGGAAAAATGTCATGAATTGGCAATTTGGATATTCCTAATCTGACGACCAGTCCATATCCCAATAATCTATGCAAAAGCTTTTTTGTAACATCCGAACTGACGGCAAATAAACTAAATCAGCAAGAAAAACTGGCATTTTCTTGTATGCAATGAAAATGCGGATTAGTACAAACTTGAGCAGCACTGTAAATATTTACAGCTAACAAAATCACTGTCGCCTTTTTCCAAGCTCTTGAAAACCATAAACTCGAAATAGCGTGACTTCCATTAAAATGTGCCTTTTGGCACATTTTAATCACCCTCGTTTGAGCAGTCCTTCTCCTGTCATTGTGCAGTTACTTCGGTGAGTCCACACCAAAGTGGGGAAGCACTGGACTCGAGTTTCGTTCTTACTAGAGCTCACCAGCAGTGCACATCCTTAACGGTGGCGGGGATCGAACTCCGGATATCTGACCCGCGGGGCTAGCGTGTTACCACTACTCGACCACGCAGGTGTAAATGCTTGGGCTGACCGGTAGCCTTCGTTCCTAACCTTGGTTAATTGCTATTTGTTGTTGCTGTTGCCTTTGCTGTGACGTTAAGTCGGCCTAAGGTCGTCTGTCTGACTTAGGTGACACCGCTTTGAGTTTTACTACGGTTCACTCTCTGGATGATCTCTTTGATTGGATACATGGAAACGGTGCCTCGTATGCTGCAGCGGATATATTTTGCGAGTGTGAGGTACACGCTCATGTTATCACAATTTCACCATCTTCAGAGCACTGTTAGATAAACTCTGTCTTTAACGGTCTAGGTCTTATGACTTTGGCGCACCACAAAACGTGAGGGACTCAACTACTCAAATTATTTACTAGTTTGAGTGTGATCTGTAGAGAGCATAGTGCAAGCAACTGTTGATGAGTTGGGGAAGGAAAGAAAGGCCCAGAGTGAACCAATACATCCTGAAACATTTGTGGGAACTTTGGGGGAGTTCTGCGTACAAATACCCAATGGGTTACACAGGGCTGAGTGTTTGAAAAGTAGGTCACTGAGAGGTAAATTTCCTGGGGCATTTATGAACACTATGGTGTAAATTTTATTTGTTGCTCCTTCTCTCGTTAACCCGTATTCAAGGAGCATATGGGCTTTGGTTCAATACGGCACGCCCTAGTTTCTATTTTGTTAGCAAGTCACTTAGTTCCATTTGTCAGAGTCACATGAAACTCGACAATCAAACCACAACAGTTCAGTTTATTGCGTCAACAGCAGACTTTGGGGGAATCGATAAGTTAGGATAACATGTGAGCTGAGAACCTCAGACAGAATTGCGCAATGATAGTGCACCTGATCAGTGGATTCATCTAGTATCGTTTCTGCCGATAAGTAGCCACTTGAGATGAAACATTAGTCTGCACTGATCTACGGCAAACACGTTTGAAAAAGTAATCAGTGGACCATAGCTTTTACGGCACACGGGTCAAACACTTGAGTGTGTTAAGCCGGCTCAAGATCGACAAAATATTATCTCAAAATACTCGAATCAACTTTCTTAACATCATGGCAGTGAAAATGTGTGTGGACCACGTGTAATTTGCAGAAACCATAGTTCTTCACCTTAAAACCAAATAAATTAGAAAAGTTTCTGGGCGCTCTTCTGACAAGCACTTTAGAAGCCAGATTCATATCATCTCCAAAATTATGCTTATCGTTAGAGATAGATCGAGGGTCTTCCTTACTGCCCAATATTTTGCAAGGACATTACTACTCAAATGGTAATACTATAGAATTTTAAGTAACGAGGAAGCTTCCACCAATTCGCTAGACATTCAGCTCACTTTTCACATATTAGCGCCCAAACTGGACGCTGTGAACGCACAAATTTTCCGTGAATTTTAGGAATTAGGGTTTGGAAAATGAGGTTGGATACCCTGACTACTGATACACGTTCATATTGCTTGGCCAACTAGTGATCCATCTCCGCAGAGCACTTGATAAATAACGAGACGTATCCTTGACATTTTAACCGAATGTGATAAAAAAATATGTCGTCAGCTCATGAAAAGCTTACCTGCTCGAGACCTTTTGTCCTAGTTGGGAGTGATCAGCTGGGCGAATAGAGAATCAGCCATACAACCCACTGGTTGGAACTTTTAGAGCTCACCTCACGATCACCTTCTGACGGGGTATGAGCCGGATTGGACCAAAAATCACACGTTCAGACGTCGGTGGTCACAAGTCAGCAACATAGAATTTCTGACCAAAAAGTCCTCAACACCAACGGCGAAATGCTAACCGTCAGTGGGAAAAGGCTGAAGATATGAAGTACCTCTTACTGTGCCACTAAATCGGTGCTGTTAACGAACGCACAGTGACCATCTCCCTTTTAGCAGCGGGAGCCCTGAAACCCAATGGAAAACCGATAAATTTGAAAATGTGGTGGAATGTCCCATTGGAGATCACCGAACTCTTCACCAACCATTTCTGTGTGGCATGGAATGCCGGAATGCAGTCGCAGTTTCTTTTCTCATAGCCAGGAAGGGTTCACTCTGAAAGCTGATGGTATTCCTGGGAAGCTGCTGAGTGTTATCAACAATTCTCATCTGAAGAAACAGGCTTGCATCCTGTATACAGAGAGACAGTACAGTATGTGACAAAAGATCCAGCTCCCGAAATGAGTATCATCAAAAATCATGCCTGATAGGACATCCGGGAACGCAGAATACAGAATATTCCAAAGACTTGAACTCTTGTCATTGTCATTTCTAGCAATAATCAAACTGAATGATTGGTGGCTCTCGGCCAGTGTGGCCAAAATAAATTGTGTACATTAGAAACCAATTCTAGGAATGCTTGTTCAACGAGTATCTGAACATACAACCAATAAACGCAAAAATCCTTCAACGTTATTTGAGATCGGCAATTCTGTCAAGTAGTCGAAAAGAGGAGTAGGCAGACATTCTTGGGATTAACACCGAAATACTAATGACGTAACTGAATATACCCAGAGATCGAACACTTCCTGTAGTCTTAATGATTCATGCAATTAAGTCAATACCAAAATATGCAAGAGGAACCTATCCGTTTGAGCTGCTATTTGCGGCAATCTGATGGTGTTTGAGAACTTGTGTTTTGGTATTAACTGAGGTGCGGATGAAGAGTTGTAACATTTACAGGGGCCACATGAACGTTGATATAACATTTATTCTGAAATTGTTCAGAATTTGCACAAGCCTGATAACTGGTTACAAGAATATCTAATATTATTAGTAAGGAATAACTACAGATGAACTGTGTAGCGTGGCCTTGCCGCCTACGTGATTAGGCGTGAGTCACATCGCATTACAGCCTGTCAGGTGCAAATGTTGTTGTGAATTACACCGTAATGCTGTCAGAGATTCCACGGAGTATGATTCCACTGGCAGTATGAAGATGTCGTAAAGTTGGATCAATAGATTCCTTCTCAGCCTCACAAGACTCTCATGCAGAGCTAGGCACATGACCTACATAATGACTGTTTGAATGCATGTTTCTGGGTGCCTTAGACAATATTTTCAAATACAAAACATTCCGAAGTTTGATGGTAGAGAGAGTGAGTCAAATCAGCAAGTGCTATATATACCCTTCTCGAAGGGAGCTCGCCCTCGAAGAAATCATTAAGAAACCAATAAAAGGTGTTCTCCCCCAAGGAGTATTCCTCTAGAGAGAGACAGTTTTACTCTGAATTGAAATCTTCAGCCCCAAGGATCTTTCCTCATTTCTAATTAATGTTTGTTTATAGCAAGGAACTATGCACTAGCGCGCAACTGGGTAGCATCACAATGGGTAGATTTTGGATTCGTAAATGACGGGCTTTTCTGCCTAATTTCTTACAACTTTGCCTTACGCAGGTCCATTGAAAATGTGTTCTCATTCATTTTTCTGCATGTACAGTTGCCCCACTCTGATAAGATTAAGGTAATAGACAGCTTTTTAATGGTTACTTCCAAGACAAGACTTTCGTGATTGAAATTTGATTCAGTGGACTTGATAAAAATGGTCCATTTAAACGGTAGTTTTATAAACTAAAACACTTGGTTCTCATTCTGTCTAATCATAAAGTGTGAAGGAACTCCGATCTAAAATATTGTTGGCCTAAACCACTGGACATAAGACTCGGGTGCCAGTTAAAGAACAGCGGCTTACAATTAATCTGTCTGGTCTATTGGTGTAATAAAAACATTGTCAACTTGGATGACAGTGGCTTTCAATGTGAGCTAAAGTAATGACCTCAAAGAGGTCAGTTTTGATGACCCTCATGGAGTCCTACAATATGGATCTCAGGCTTTGAGATATTGGGCCCAGCACAATATTTTTCCCCGTTAATAAACACACGTGTAACAACATAATTCTCATGCTGTTGAATTCGCTATGTCAAGCATGTTAAACATACCACTTAGCTATCATGCGGGTTCGGAAATTATCGCGCTTTCGCATAGCACTACCACCGTCGCATTCTTCATAATTGTAAATGGCGTCTAGTAAAATCTCCCACATTCCCTGTCCTCGTTCAAGTCTGGTTGAAGAGCCTACGTACAATCATGAATAGCATAGTTATACATAGTTTATGACCAAATCGGCCATCGCGCGCTACCATCAACCGAGCTGGCTAACTGGCTTCATACAGCAGGCTAGTTAACCGAAGTCGACCTACTACTCACGTAAGCTTCCTCATTCCCTCAATTATTTTACATTCTTCCCCTCATCATCCAGGCACCAGACATCTCTCTGTGGCCGACGATTTAAAACTGAATAAACCATTCAACGCTCATTGATCAGAGTTAGCGTCTTGCGGTCTGGACCGAGCTACGAGTAGTTCAAGGCCATATGGCAATATATCAGGATGGTAAAAAAAGCCGGTGAGATGCTACAATTAATCAATGATCGCTTGTTCCTCTTACGATTCGGGTCTCTGCGACGCGATGCTGAAAGCGACTGGTAAATGATCAACTACGGCAAGGTCGGCGCCTATTATTCCGAAGCAACCCACACCCTACTCCGGAATTTTGTGAAATAAGCTTTTATTGCAGTTAAATGTCTTGTAGGTTTACAAGACGTCTCGTTGGACGAACGTAATATAACAAAGCAGATGCTCGAGTACTTCCCCGGTCGCGAGTGTCGTTTCTTCGTGGAATTTGAGTTCAAACTGCGAGAATTTCGGCGGTGAACGTGCAACTGTTATGCCCGACGGCAGAATTTATCGGCGTCGAAATATGAGCAGAATTCCGGTGAAGTGCTTGCGCCATCTGTTTGTTAGGAGTTCATGGTCTACTAATGCGTACACGCGCGTTCACACTAGAACGCTAATAAGCATGGTCATCGGTATGTTGATAACTGTCCGCATAATCACCCAATTCACTTTTTTTCAGGTACGCCGACTGACTGCCTGTCCTTCATGCGTGTGGTTCGCCGGGGCGGTCGCCTTGTACTCGTTAGTTTCACACGACCTGCGAAGGTCTGATTGGCAAGTGTACGCTAGCAACCTGCATCTAAATAAGCAACAGGAAAAGATTATTTTTGGTTTGTTGAGGTGTTTTAAGACATCCATGTAAATCCGTGACTATTTCCAAAAAAACTATGGAACTGAATTTACAGGTGATGCTGTTTGGGTCCTGCGCGATAAAATGTGCCGCTTGGACGATCTTGTTTGTGATCTGCAGGGTATCCGAGAGGCCTTGCGCACATTTGGACCCATTGCTGTGTCTGTTTGTGATGATGGTAGTTTGAATGTTTTGTCGTTTACTTCCGTGTGGCTGCGTTGCTTGTTTGCGAAATACAGAGATGTTGTGCAAGCAGACCAACCTATCAGTGTAACATAGGTGGTTACCACCTGTGGCGTGTGGTAATCACCGATTGCAATGGTGTTGGTCGTAGTGTGTTTCACTCTTTTATCCGTAAGGAGTCATAAGAATGTTTATGATCTAGTAGTTTAACATTTCGTGCGAATGATGTCACCTGTGAATCTTTTCAGAACGGTTGTGGCAGATGAGAATAAGTCATAGTTAAGTAGCCTGAAGGAGGTGATTCCCAATGCCGATGTCATTATTTGTTTCTTTCACGTGTTGCAAACTTCCGAGGCCAGGATTATTGAGCTTAGGGGAGTGACTCACTCGGATGAATAAGTTTTGTTTGCCTGGTCCAAGCGAATGGTTCACTGTAGGGAAATGAGTGAGTTTGAGGTCTATGCCACCAGCATCAGATGTAACCAGGACTACTGGTCAAACAACAGCGAAGATTGATTGCCCGACCTAAGTACCTAGGCGAAGCATGCTCGGAAGCACACTGTAACCCTTGGTAATGAAACAACTAATCGGGTCGAATCTGCTAACAGATACTTCAGATGTAACTTAACCGAGTCTTCCTCGTAGCTCATCTGCGTTCAGACCATTATCAACAGGAATGAGCAGTTGGAAGCAAAGTACAGAAGATTAGTTAGCGTCCCATTTGTGCTTGGCCAACCGGAAGGTAAGACATTGCCGCTGAGTACCATGGACACCCACTGGTTTTGTTGGTTGAGTCCAGTAAGTGGCTTTTGCCGCTGAACGATGTTCAATCGTTAGCTACCGGTGCTGAGACTAGGGTATTAGTACAGGTTCCCCCCAAAGGCAAGTCATCTGAAATGAGTGTTGCTCGAAATATCTCATCGGATAGTTTCGAGGCAATTGTTCGTCCGGGTTCGTCTGATTTTGATGCATAATGTCGTTTCTTGCTTACGTTTGCCGATGAAGTCCGCGCAGGTCGTGTGCCAAGCTGCGTGTTGTCCAGTAAGGTTGTCACAGGCGCTTCCATGATGGAAGTGCGGAACGCGGCATCTAAATTTTGGCGGCCTATTGTGACGGGATTTTCTCGTTGGTCGGTGAAGCGCCTGTGAGGTGCAACGGCTAGCCCAGCACATCCAACACCATCAAACGCAAGCGCGCCCGAACGGGTCCTCTTCCGGTGTACGATGACGAGTTTCATGGGCTAGACGAGACGTTCGATTTGCTGGATGGTAATCATTACCTGAATAAACTGGTCAATGCCCATTGTCGTTTGCTGCAATACCGGCGACTCAATCCTCCCCCATGACCGTAGACACTGTGGAATCATTCAACAAACCCCGAAGCTCAGTTCAGTGGGTGGCCCTGATAATTAGCACGCTGAATAAATGAATGCTGTTGATTGTACGATGAATTCGTCTTTTTCTCATGTACGCTGCCTCTGAAACGAGGTTTCAAGACCCAAGTAGTCTGTGGAACTGACCTCTCCATTGGTTTTTCTTCGCTTCTGTTTTCGCATCTCTTGTGATCCAGAAAGCGCTGTGGCTGGTTCCGCTGGACTTGAAATTGTTCTCAGCCACTGAGCTGCAGGTGTTCGCTCGAATATCGGCCAGCTGGTACCGCTCCTGTATATTTAGTTTGGCAACTTCTGTGAGATTATCCGTTAAGGCCTCCATAATCCCTCCATGTTTTCGTATCTGCCCACACCCCAACGGCACTTTCTCAAAGAAGGTGTTTTTGGCACCTTATTAAGGTGGTCCTAGAGCTCATATACTTTCGTGATTTCTGGAGATATGAACTCGCATGTTGGTTGAACTAGAACTACACTGAAGCTCACTTGCACTGTCATCCTGGACAAGGAGCAGGATGCGCGGAGAGCAGCAGTAGGTGCAGTTATGTGTTCTGTGCAGTACTAACTTCTGAAACAGCCGAAGCCGCTTGGCCACATAGTGACTCCTACATATGAATCAGCGTGCATCACAAGCAGACCACATCTCTATTAGCTAAGGCGGTGTGGGTCACTTGCAGACCGTCGCTCGTTCACGAACACACACAGGTGAATTCGGATCACACGATCATCAGTGAGGATTGAGAAGCTTGGTGGATCCAAAAAGCTAAGGATCTGGAATGCGCGTGTACTATTACGGCTGAATCGCGCAACAGACCCAATGGGGCCACCAGTGAGCGGAACAATAACTGAAAATAAGACTTTGCTCATCACCGGAAAATAAGGTCTAAATCTTTGGGTTGATCATTTTCAACAAAAATTCAATAAGCCACTTGCAACGCAGCTCTGGACAGTGAAGTTGGAACTCCCGAAAGCTTCATAAATAAGCGAATGCTTGTTGCTTCCTTACGTCACCGCGTTGTTCTGTTTGAAGATAGGGGTTAAATCTCTAGTTGGTGCTTGTCTAACTTATTTACCCGTAGCTAAGGGAAAGGTACCTTTCCAAGCAACTGTCGTGAGTTTATGGCTTTAACAATTTTTGAAAAGAGTGCTGGCATTGAGTGTGCAAATTAGAGAGGGGTTGGCTTTGTCCCAACCAGACTCCACGTCGCTTATCTTGCATTGTCTCACAAAAGGCCCTAGGGATAAGACTGGAGGAGGGCATGTAGGACTGCGGCCGCGAATGAGCTGTGTGGACCACTTCTTCAAACTCCGTCAGGAGTTAAGGCAATGGCATGTCTTAGAACCCTCCACTTGAAGGATGTGTTTGCTTCTGTGAACCACTTTGTTCTATTCGACATACTTGAGTGACAGCCTGTGCATACACCTGGGCAAATGTAGGGAGATTAATCTGAAAAGATTCCTATAAAAATGGTGAAAGTTTTGTGAAACGTGCGCTAATCGCATTTGAGCTGCCATTTTGTAGTCGTAACCCAGCCATCAAAACGTGCGTATCCATTAACCAAGTGTCCACGACTGGCTTGCCATTGATTCGCTCTGTCTTCATTGGATCTTTTTCTTTGGCACTTGCGCACAGAATAGAGGAATACAGATTTTATGCCTGTCGATACAAGCGGCCATATTTGACTTCATAAATCGCTGCATCGATAACCACCTGCTTAATTTGTAAAGATCAGTTAAGCAACATGTCACTGTCCCACATAGGAAATTGGGCCATGACATGCGGTTGAAGCACATGAAAGACTTACTATGGTAGCTTTGCAGTTCAGTACTTTAATAGTAAGAGCTGTCCTACATAAAGGTCTCCACTAAAGTGGTTGAATGAATTAGCCATCCAGGTGTGCTCAGGTCACAACAGGAGTGTACAGACCAAATTCATGGGCGCTCCAATGGCAAACGGTCAGAGCACTCTTCTAAGGGGAACAAGATAGAGCACCAAATTTATAAAATAGTACCAACACACGTAGGACGTGTGTTAAGGACTTGAATGATTCAGGCTGAGTGAGAGCAAAAGAATAGTAGATGAAACGAGCTACCTCAATCGTGCTTTGCACACTTTGCCTGACAAGAACTCAACTCGTATGCCTTTCACTGAGGGTTTGGTGTCACAAGCCGTTCAAAGCATTTTTCGCCAAAAAGGCATTTTCCCATGGTAGTGAGATACTGAACACTTGATGCGCTGTTGGATTCAAAAGTGTTTTTTTTTGTTGAACCGCCCGACATTTGCTGTCAGACGCATACTTTGCTTCCATCCTATTATTCGTCATATCATTGTGCTTGACTAAAGGGCAAAAGTATGCTATAAATGTTTTCCTGCTGGTCTAGCAGATGGATCAGGGAGCTCAGAGATTTCGATCCCTTACATGTAAATGCTGACCAACACAAACCTGTGCGTCTGCCTTTCCCGTGAAATAAACAATAGAAAACTACTTCCGCCCGCCGGGAACCGGGAGGTAATATCCCATAAGTTCACGAGGGGGATGACGTTCAAGTGCACATCAGCCGACAGTTTACTTAAATCCATCAGTCATGTAAGATGGTCCAGCGACCTCGTGGACATCTGTCCGCTGCCGTTTTTACTTCGTTAGGTCGTCCCTTGTGTCCATTCACCTATTCATCTACCGATCTACCTAATTATCTACCCACCCATTCATCCATGCATTTATCTATTTATCTATCTATTTGCCCGTCTGTCTACAAGTCATTCTACATACCTGTCCGCCTTTCCGTCGGTCTGCCTGTCTGTGTTTGTTTCTATCCGTCGGTCTATCTAGCTGGGCATCCTTCTAGATGTTTCTTCTCAGCATTTTAACGTCTGACTCTCATTTCGCCGACCTTTTCCTCTTACCGGCAACCGATCATTGGACAGCAGCAAAATTGTTTCAACGCTTTAAAGATAGCATTGTCATCCTTGTAGGTCCCTGCAGTAAAATCTGGATAGATTAAGAGCTATGGAAACCGAGAATGGTAAGCCATGATCACCCCTGTGAACTAAGGAGATATTAGCCCGATATTGCATTCCTTTCTGTTTAAAGTTACAATTAATATTCTGCCCCTAAGTGCCCCACATCAGGTGGACTATTTTGACGTTTCCTCAGATGTGTTTCTTTTATTCATACAGTCCTCGAAGTTAGCATGGCGATAAAAACACGTGATGAGGTCCCTGAAATAAGCTCATGTGTTGAGAGAGAGAGAGTACAGTAAGTCCGTTGTACCGGTTGATTTAGTCCCTAGTTTATAGTCTATAGTAATACATCCTCTCAAATCACCCCACTTTCAATCCCAACGATCAGGTCTCTGACACCTAATTTACTCAAAATTCCGTGGACAAGATTCCTTCACAAGGCACCGGTGAAGTTTATGCATTGGCTTGCGCTTCGCTTTGATTTCATGAAAAAGGAACAGCTACGTCACCTGAAATTCGAGGAGAGTTTCTGCAGGTCTACGTACGGAAAGCTGATAGGTTGCCTTCACTTTCACATGGTGGGACTCAGGTTTCCTGACTAGTATGCTCATTGACAGGTTTCACTTACCAAATAAATCTCCTACTGAAGTGGGAAAATTTGTGTTGCCAAAGTCTGTGCTGTTTGATAATATTTCGCAGAGTATTAAACTCCGCAATCTGCAGTCTGTCCTCATAGATGGCTTGCTGTGTGCTCCTGGAAAGCCTTAAAACCACCCTGTTGACAGATCAGCTGGAGGCTTTATTGCCCCCTAGCTGAACTACATAACGATGAATAAATTATTCGAGAGCACCATCTGCAGAAAACAACATGGATGTACTTTCCAGGCTGGGTCCTTTTTTCTACAGTCCTAAGAGGACTCCAATGGCTTTAGAGAGCGGTAGGAAACGTGTAGTGCCGGCTGCCCAACCGTGCACACATTTGAAACCATCAATATCAGGGCCTGGAATCAATGAAGACATATGATTATCCAACTCTGCACCTTAGCCTGGTAAGAACAACGTTGCCCGCATGATCTCCTCCGGCTGCCACATCAATTGCTTGAAAAAGCGTGTTTTGCATAGAATAGCAGCTAAGTCTCTCTCTAGCGAGTTCTGGGATACCACACTTTTACCGTTCATTGGACACCATAGCGTTCCATTTTAATTGGTGAGCCACAGTGGAAAAATTTCACCAGTAACTGGTGGAGGTTAGGGTTCTTTACTTGAGCTTCGCAAATGGCAAGACAGCACAGTGCATACTGGGACGTCAAATAATCTGACAATTTAATTGCTGACTGCGCAGCCATGAAGAACAGTGGTTCAGTAGGGCATAACGCGTTCAGCAGAATTAACGAACAACTGATCAGGGACTACCGTAAAAGGATCGGTAATGACTTATGTGGTGCGATTGGAAATAATCTCTCGTAAAACCAGTGACTGAACCAAGCGCATTTTACATGTGGTTTTCAATGCGCTCCCAAAAGGCTTTGTCTTATATGTTGCCCTAAAACTCCTCATAAAAATTCGTCTGGTTCAACATGGTTCTTGTCTACATTTAGTCATTTCTCCTTATTATTTTCCGGCTGAGTACTTGCGCCTTGCTTTATCGATGCTACGTATTTTGATGTTTTCGTCCATTCAGCAGTAAAGTGACAGTCGAGTGCTGTCCTTAATTAGAATCGCTTTACCTTTACCATTTCCCCTCTTTGGCACCCCACTGAAATCCGTTGGTCTGCTTTTCTTCGGGTGTTAATGTTAACTGAAGGACTGTGATGGTTTCGACCATGCGTGAACTCTGGGCTTGCTGCGAGGGAAAAGTGGCTGGTGCCTGAAGCCTCACGTCAACCCAAAAAATTTCCCATCGCATCGTTTGGATACCCCCCTAGGCCAACTCTATTCGCCGTCGTCTACTAAACACGACACTTCTTTGGTCCATGTATTGCATTCAAATTGCTCCTTGATTGCTGGTGTTCCGAACAATCTCAGTTGCAATAAATGTTCCTTTGGATTCTCGTTGCTGTTGGTGACTCCAGTTCGAAGTTCAGGTGTTTTACTCAAATCCCTTTGAAACCATTGTGCCAAGGCGGTAAGGATTCACGGATTCACGGATTCACGGATTGATACGCAGGATCGAGGCTTCTGCCCAAGTTTCCCGGGTCGGTTAAATTTCCTGGCGCTTGGCGGCGCCCAGTATTCGCACAATGGGATTGAATTTTCGAAAGCTACGACGAGCCCCAGATGGACTAAAACAGACAGACAACTGGGTTCATAATATCGGTCAAAACTTTTGAGCCCCATCTAGGCATCCGGAGGTCCCGGTGCTGCTAGAAACGTATTCCACCGGTTTTTTTCGCCAGAGGTATGACTGTTCCGGGGGACAATGAAATTTGTTGAGCTGCGAAAATATGAAAGTAGATTAGAGTGGTTTTTGGTCTGAGCACATATACAACAAACTGCAACATTTTGGAGTAAACAGTTTTGATCCATTTGCAAATGTTTTGTAGCTAAGAGCATTGTGCGGCTAAGGAGCCCCGCGCTTGGCTCATTCAGACTCATCCTACTCCTAATCGCTCACATATTCCCTCCCTCACTTCGCTTATTCCAACAGTTGACTGGATGTCATGGCAAGCATCGAGGAAGGTATGTAGCTGACGACCATCCGCTCGTAATCTGTGAATATTTTCGTGGGCGACCCTCGGAGGATGAGGCTAGCAAAGTTTATCAAAGAGTGACTGGAGCAGAATTAACTTCCTTGGCTACAACAGCTCAAGTTTAGAAGAAACATGAGCTCCGGAAGCTGTTAGCTGCAGCCGATAATAGCTTGACTAATTCTAAGGCATTTTCGCCGAATCTTCTAAGTGAATTATTTGTAGTTTGGATCAGGGGCAAATTTTCTTACCTACTTCTGATTGACTACCCACCTAAAAAAGAGGCGAAGTTCCTTGATAGTCCTTTACACAGGCTTCTATAATTTAACAGTTGCCTCTCTTTGTACTCATTGACTTTAGCGTCCAGATCTCTACTAAAGAGTTAATATATAGTGATTTGTCAGTCTCTACTCTTCCCGAAGGGGGATGTAGGTCTTTGGCTCTCACACTCTTGCATCCTCCGAGCAAATTCTGTACCATTGTTAGGAGTTGTTCAGAAACCTGTATTATTGACGAAGCTACAGCTGCACATGGGCGTTCTTCACAACCATACTTGTGATGTTCATCCAGTCCCGTACACTGGATGTCGCCGCTCGCTGGAATTAAGCCGAAATTAATTTCGCCGCAACCATGGAATTTTCGAATATGCTACTGTTGCGGGGAGTTATTCTAATCCGGTTGCACATTTCAGTGTTATATTGCTCATAGTATTTTGTTTGAGTGAGCGAATTTTCAAGTTCACCGACCACCGCCGATTCGCATGTGGTTACAAGTTTACGAGGTAAAGCAAAAAACAGCTCTCACCATATTTTAACGTTCCGCAGTGTTCTTCAAATCTGCAGAATATCCAATGCGATAAGACCGACACTTCATCATGAAAATCCACGCACCTCACGTTTTTCTCCGATCTCCTGTAGCCGAACGCTTCGAATTACTAGGTTCTATAGATTAACACAACTTTCAGGGTTAGTTAGCTCCTCTTTCTGCGCGGAACATAATATAAGAAAGCCAACCATGTTCGAAGTCGACATGTTGCTGTTCACTGTAGCCTCTAATTAAGGACTTGTCTTCCCCCGTAATCCAAGCAATCCCCAATTCATATTAATCCTGCCAAGCTAAGTGCTTGCCAGCTAACCACCCCTTTCAAACGAGCCAACTACGAAGTCGCGTTTTGGGAGCCATCTACTCACACCCCTGCTAGGGTTCCTGGACAACAGCACTACTGGCTACGACTTTATCGATGCACCACTTAGCCAGTGCACGTCCCTCATATTCGCATATGGCCATACCCGTTCGCATCGACGGCATACCGCCATCCACTACTATCCCCACCTGAATGTCGGTTATCGTTTTTGAAATCTGGCAATGTCGCCCCAGTATAGTAGTAAAACTTATGACCAGACCACTACAACTATTTCGCGCCTCAGTTTAGCTCATACCCCATTGTCCTCTAAAAAACCTCCTGGCACTTTTTCCGACTTTGCGTTCCCAGTCTGCAAACGGCAGCCTTATTGCCTCGTTTGTATGGCAGCAATGTATTACCCTGCACTCCGATTGACCCGAGAATATCCTTGGTTCACGCTGGTCTTAGTCTGTCACGATTTTTGAGTCCATCTTAAGTACCCCGACAACCCCAACTGACTCATCCAAGGTATTCACGGATCCAAATACGGCTTCGCGATGACTGCAACGCAACGGGTCTGGTGGCTTGCCCATAATTGACTCGGTCTCTGCTTATTCCAGAACGAGCATGTTACATGCACCCAAAAGACCGTCTCAACCCTTGGAACCCGCGCCAAAACTACAAAACACTAGCCAATCTATTTTACTGTCTGTTCGCACTGCCCAGATACCCGGTGTAGATAAATCCCCTGTTGCAACCGACACATCGTGTGCTGGCTGTTATATAGAAATATAACACACCGTCTACCTGCGACGAATTCCTTGGCTTTGTGTAGCGGGACGCTTGCCCTACAATAGAAAACGTTTTTCTGCATAAGTCGCCAATGGCTGCTTCCTTTTAGCGTGCTTGGACAAAGCCAACACATTTATTGTTTGTGCACGCTCTCAAAATACCCCTAAATGCAAATAGGAAACACGTAAAGAAACCAACCTCTTTACAAACTTTTCCACCGCCACCACAGAAAGATTAAGCTGAGCAATGGCAGCAAATAAAAATATGAATTCCGCTCCCAAGGCAGACCTTGAGGACGCCTAAACAATTTTCAAAGAAATGGCGACTCCCTGGGGAGATTTTAAGGTACCGAAGTTATACCGTCAAATACTGAAAATTCATGTAAAGGTTTCTTCGCTTCAAACAATGGTTTCAGAGAAAGTTTGGGGCTCTGCCTACAGGGATCGGGCTGGATATAGCGAGTGCATGTGAAGTTTCGTAAAAGCGCATGTAGTGTGCGACATCAAGATTTATTTTCGATAATGCGTAACGGGATGGCTACGCACAGAACATCAATACGCCTAACATGACCTAGACAGAAGACAGTAACATTCTACAAGGAGTGCCGTGGTGACGGTCCCCCAAAATTCCAAACCTGAGGCGGTCCACCAGAGGTAGGGAGAGGCTGATACAAGACAGGTGGAATACTTGCAGCCGTCATCTCGAACCCTTCAAATAAGCTAGGTTACTCCTCGTGAGCCATAAACACTAGCCCTTGAATTTGTTGTCAAACAAAAGATTCAGGTGTGCTGACTTATGCATTTATTGTAGCCCTCCCTCCGTGGATGACGAGGACCACACACTCCAAATTCTTCCCTCATATTCGCAGTACGCCATATAGACCGCAAGGTGCCATTGGCTTAGAGGCTCTGCCTGTTTGTTCGCGCAATACATTCCTGCATCACACCTGTTTGCCCGCATGCCTCGAGGTAGCGTGTAACCTCCGGCCCTCCCAAACACGCCAGGAGGCTTACCAGAACAAGAGGTTTACCCACTCCTTAAATCCTGGGTCTGCTGCTTATGAGGTGGCCAAAGTCTTGGAAAGACATAGCTCAGGGTGTTTTCTGGGATACAGGAACGATTAGCTCCTGAACCCACTACCGTTCAGAAGAAAACGTCTTATTAAAAAAGTAGGGTCTGTTGTTTCAGCTATGGTAACCTCACAATTGCAGTAGAATTCGCGAGCTGACCTTGATTTAGGGAAGAGTTGATTACTTATACGAAACGCCCTAGCATAACTTACCACCAGCAGTGTTCCAATAAAACTTTATGGGTCAATATAACGCCCCTTATGATGCGCCGCTGAAGTAAGCTCTGTGTATGAACTGGAATCCACCGCCTGCTGTAGATATCAGACAGCTGGTGGCGCTGACGGCTCCCCAGATATGGGAACTGGTGGGTCTTGTTTAGAGAAGCGGAAAACTTGCCAAGGGAATGCCTGGGAATCAAATAGCTCTAAGTGCAAATGCAACGCCTAATAGTTCCACGGGGTGAATTCAGTTTAGCAGCAGGCTTGGAAAGTATGTCAGATGCCTGGCCAAATTTGATGCCACCAAAGCGCACACAAGCTGCTGCCGCCACATTTTCAGCAATCCAAAGGAACACTATGAGGGATGCGGATATGACATTTGAAAAGATACATGATATAGGATCCCACTCAATTATTACAACTTCAAGGCCACTCTGAGATGCGCACTCTGGAGATGGCACTGTTGCGGAGTGCAAGTAGCTGCTGATTGTTAGTCTGTCCGCCGAGCATGGCCAAGCTGCCTAGCTCGGCGAACGGACAAATTACTACACTCCACAGCCGTTTTGGAAACCGGGGATCTCGGCATACCCGTCCGCACTGGCTCAAATGTCTGCAGTAGGCGTGATTTTAAACGCAGAAGGCAAGAACGGAACTGTTTTTTTGCTTCAAGTAGCGAAATTGTGGGAACTAGATATTCCTGGCGCCTCTCAGTGCTTTTGCACACCTTCACATCAAGTACTGTTTTTACGCTTGATCTCTTCTCCCAGAAGGAGCAGGATGTCTTCAAAACATTTCTGTCCACCCCTTCTCCGAGAGATAGCAATCCGAAAATAGAACCACGAGAAATTTGGTGGGTTTGTTTTACAACCTCCCCTCTTCGTTCTTCTGAGAGCAGCACACTTGACTGACAGATGGAGCAGGCAGGCTGCTATACGAACGCTCATGGAGTCCGGTTATAAGTTTGTGGATTTATAGTCATGGCATAAGATGTGGCCAACCAAACTTTTGCATTCGGCCGCGGCAAATCTTATGGCCATTTGCTTTTTGTATTCAAAAGGATTGGTGCCAAACCACCCGTGCGAAATTTTTTTCCAAAAATTGGCACCACAAACGGGGCGGCAGGAGTTGTATCACTGTCGCGCCAATTTCACCTGCACCAAGCTCTTAGCAGCCACGGAACTGGCGGTGAAACGTGTGGTGTGTGGATGTTTAAGCATTTGTACTCACCCGTGGGAATGGAGCACCAGGGTGTATGTAGCCCCGGTTCACGTCCGCAACTCCTGTGGGCATTTTTGGGTGCACGTTAGGTGTTTAAGTGATACAACCAGGTGTCAGATAGACTACTGACGTAGATCGCAGAACCACTCTCGTCAAACCGTCTTTATGGGCTGTTTGACGAAATATGTCGTAGATTTAGAAGGGTAGGTGATCATATGACCCAATGCACCCAAGTAACTTATGCGACAATGAAGCTAAACCAGCGATAGCGTGCGCCTTTTGCAAGTGGCCACACTCGTACTGTATGTCTATAATAAGACAAACCACTATTGTCACCCCTCTGGCGCTACCCAGCAGCCACAAACTGCAGTGATCTACCTGCAAAGCGGCTAGGCGGATTCGGCGTACTATAAGCCCGGTTACTTCACACGAAAGACAGTGGTTCTCTGCTTCTGGGCGAGCTTTCATTACGATGAGGTGGAGCTGCTCAAAATTTGCAGGTTCCATCAAATTTCTCCATAAAAAGGGAGGAGTACATTTATGTTCACTCACTCTCACACAAGTGTGTATTCTCCATGGACATTTCGTTAGTGTTAGGCCGCTCATGGTTGCAGTATGTGGTTCGGTGCCCAACGACCTACTTTAGCGAATTTTGAATAAATGAATCGTGAATGATTATCGCCTTCACTGTACACTAAGTCGAATACATCAGCCACCACAGGTGCTTATAAACAAACCTGCTCCGCTTGTGTAGTGGGATAATGACGATTTATTGTCATGGATTTTATCTGCTATCATTTTCCCTAGCCAAATATTGCGAACTCTCTTGAGGGTTTTTCCGTGCCGCGCCATTGCAAATACGTGCATTCGAATTTGGATTGCGTGCATCTACCGCCGTATGCTCAAGCAGGTTATGTTTGCTAACGAGTATATTCCGCGCGAGTTGCTGAATGTGGTTTAGTGTAACCAAAAAGTAGGATGCGGCTCATATTTTAATCCAGACCGTTTACATGCGGACAGTGTTTGTAGTCGAGGCCCGCGATAAACACAATGGGGATGTGTATTCTGTCCCAGTTAATTCATCATATCCAGTCACGGCAGGGCGAACAAAATGAGACCGTCAATTATTTATCTCTTTACGGAGTAGCTCCTGAACGCCTGCACAAGACCAATCCCCTCAGTGCGTTTGACATATGTGCAGCTCACCCAACGTTCTGGAAGAAAATACAGCAAAACACTTTGTCCGTGGCTTGGCGAAGACAATCTGTTTTTGGTTGAAAATGAGCAGTTGTCACTGATAGTCCATAACTCTGATAACCACGTATCGCCCTGAAGCTAGAGCCTTATTTATCGCACCAGCCTGCCTTGCAAGACGATAAAACTCCTTCTGAAGCCGGCCATTCTAACTCATCTCACTAATAACTACTTGATATCCCGCGCGCAACAAGGGATCTTACCAGAGTGTTCCTGTGCGGCGAAAGTTTGCATGTTCATGGACAGCTTGACACAAACCAAGGACGAAATGCTCGTTTGTGGTGCCATCTCCCTCAGTTTCTCAAGAGTACTCAATCGGGTTCCACGCCTGCCTCAGGCCTGCAAACCCGAAACCTATAAGGTTCAAGAAATCCTATTCTGGACCAAGGCTTCGCTTTCCAGTAAAATTTGAGTCAGCATACTCTTTTGCATCGGTTTCAGTCTTAGAACCACTCAGGTACATAAACATGTCAACGACGTTTCCAATGCGCTGTCAACTCGGGGTCTGCGTTTTAGGAACTACCTGAAATCTTGGAGCTCCAACCCAGGTGCGTGTCAGCTGGAAGTCAGCGTAGCAAGACAATGGTAGACTGGCGCCTCCCTCTGCATGGCGAAAAATTTGTCCATATGCCATCCAATGGAGACTCGGCAAACACCTCTGCCACACATAATGACGATAGACTGGAGAACCTGAGAAGATAATTAGCGAAAAGGACTCGTATATTTGGCCTTCTTGGGCGTCACACTCTCATTGTGTCACGAATAATCAACATAAAGGCATCTGTTAGCCTTCAGATGATTCGGCGCACTTCCCCACGTATTACTTGCGTGAACTCCCAGATGTTTTATGGAACCCACATTAGACCGCTTGTTGAATACACTAAACATACTTTCTGCCCAGGGCACAAGGAGGACGCAAAGCTCACTGGACGTGTTCGGCCACCTATCACAGTTGTGGCTGCCAGCCCCAAACCGGTTGATCATGAAACACCTCAGGAGATCGCTCATCCCCTTCACCCAAACTGACATCATCTCGCATGGGATCACAGACTTGCCTGTTTGTTTGAGGTAGAATTGGCCTGCAATTATTGTACTGCTGAACCTACCAATAAACTGCGACGACGTAGTAGGAAGCTTTTGAGTTTCGGGAAGCTAGCTTTTATAGCTTACCTTCAAAAGTAGATATGCGGATTATGCTTTCCAAGACAGTTGCCCGCTCTGCATCCTGGTCCATATTCATTTTGTGACCCTACCAGCTTATCCCCTTTGGCCTGTTTCGTATGTCGTGTCCCAGCCCTGAGCAAACTTGTCAAACATGCATTCAGCCAACCTACCCCCAGTCTGCCAGATCGTAAACCGTTTCCACTTCTCAGCCGAAATTTACCCTTCTGTTCCTCAACACGGAAATCTCACATAAGCACTGTTTACAAAAAACATCCATCCTTACCCCTCCGCCTTAATTAGCCTTCGACTTATGCACCCACCGGTCGACTCTAGATAAGCGCCTGGCTGCTAAGCCATGTTGGGTGTCCACTCGACGGGGCCATGTGTATCATTCTTGTCATAATCCTCATATTTCCAAGTATATTATCTGGCTTCCTTCATTCACCAGTGCATCAGACACTTTTGGCCAACAGCCTCCCGAAATCTCACGCTCGAAATGCTTTGGCCGCAATGCGGCCCTGTTATGCGGGTCCTTTTTTCCAGATTATACCCACTTTGCTCTTTCCTGAGTGCCTCAGTTCCGTATTTGCTTCTTTGCTCCAACCAAAATTCGACCAACAGCTACTAGCGCCTCAGTGCTTACCGTGGTCCTCCCGTAGTCCAGGCTTTCGAACATCGCTGTCCCGATATTTTTCAAGCTTGTTAAATGGCATCTGGTAACAGTCCTGCTCCCTTTGTAGTGGGTTACGTCCGGTTCCAGGCATTACCAGGCAGCTGGTCAAAGGAACCTGAGAGGAAATGCACGGCTGGATGAAACTATCCAGATAAGTGAATGACCCATGGAATACTTCATAATCAGGGGAGTTGTATTCATCTAATTATATCGGTTCATTACTAATGAGTCTCAGCTGGTTCACGGGCTACACAAATAAGATATGTCATAAGGAAACATCACAAACGAGATATTCAGCTGGGTTCCAGGTGAGTCTCTCGCAAAACCAAATTTGTTTGCAAATGAGGGTATTTCGCTAAATAAGGTACATCTTTTCGGCATATCCTGTGACGAAGCTGCTGATCACGACTAAGTTAGTTGTCAACAAGACCGAGATCCATGACCATCGGGCCATGTAGTGTGCAAGAACACCGGAATTATTCTTCGGAGACTCATCCACGGCTTCCAGGAATGTGGATGGCACTAATTCGTGCCTCCATACATGGCGAGAGCGGCCGCTGTGTGCGTTGGTGCTTCAAGCTCTATGGATTCCTCTGCGACTCTAAACTGAGGGACCGGTCGACCGATTCGTCACAGTTCTGTGACTGCGACGCCGTGAATGTCACTCGATGGCCCTCCCAATAAATGTTCGTGCTAAATCCAATTCCTCCAAGCTCACGGTTAGACGCTGAACAAGCTTGTGCCTTCTAGCCGCTGAAGTTCGCCGAACAATCAACGTTGATAGTGAATTCAAGCTTCGCCTCCGAAGCCTAATGCGCCCAGTTTTCTACCGGATTCATGTGATGTCCGCCGCTGCACTTCCATGGTTTTCAATCAAACAGCTTGGTGGCTGCGGGTGGCCTCACTTACTGTCAACAGCCAATGTTAGCTGGTGTGACGGAAGGCACATTTGCGCTGGCTGCCGGTGCCTACATTCGGCAACTCAACATGCTTCAGCTGTGTTTCGTGGAAAAGTTTTCCCTTCTGCTTTAGAAATTCGCGACGCTGCTGAAATTCCTTGATTCCTGTGAGCGTTTTGTCGCCACTTGAAGTAAATGCAAAACCTTAGTTCATTTGCCGGCCTCACAACGTTGTGTTAGCATTTTCGATTTGACGACCATCTGATGTGCACTGAATGTTTCAGACTTTCAGAGGGAGCCATAAACCATGTACGCTTCATCATGCAGTGGCAACATTCAAAAAATTTAGACACCCACGTGCACCGCTGATTTCCGGGATCCAGCTGGTCCTGCATTGTGATTGGCTGTTCGGCCCGTGGCGCGCCGACCGTCAATCCGACCCTCGCACGCCGGCTCGACCTGTTGGCAGATGAAGCGCCTAACTGAGGTCTGTGGACTTTCAGGCGCTCCCAGTGCAGGATTTCGGATGAACTTTACGTTTGGGTAAATGACTTACTTTCCGACAGGTCAGTGTGGCTGAGGGTGGGTAACCGTCTCTATGGCCAAGTTTCCGTACCGTAGTTAAGTGTCTCGAGGCACTTGCGATGAAGCTGTTGTACAAACATACTAGCTGTATATACTAGTACGGATTGTGATGTACGGCTGCCGAACCTTATGCGGGCGGATAATCCGAGACGCTCCCAAAATCTTGATCACCGATGTTCCATGTTTGATGACGGTGACGGATTCTTAAAGGGGTAATCATTGTTATGTGCGGGAAATGATTGTCTTGTTGTGCAACCGTGTAAAATAGTACATAATTCTGACCCCGTGATAGTATCGAAAACCCCAAGGGTAACTCATTCAGTACGCAACCACCTAAAAGCAGAGTGAATAATGGTCTGAACGAGCTGCAGTTTTCTTACCCTATGCAAGTCACCGTGGACTGAAGTCTAAACCAAAGATCCCATAAAAGGACCGCACTGGTTGGAAACCTAATAAGCCAGAACGGATTCTTACGGATTCGAGACCACTTTCCAATTTTGAAGTCACTAGTCAGCCGGTCTACAGGCGCGGAATTCGAGCGGTGTGACCCACTTTCCTCTAACGTTTAATGAAGTCCGGATGGGTCGATCTACCTACGAAAGTGTAACTGTAATTGTTCTAAATCGATCGAGATGGCAATTTTGTGGGACCAATTGCCTTCAAAGCTGTTCGAGCTACGAGGTCCCGTGCTGCAGAACGGGCTACTTCACCTATTATTCCAAAGCTGGGAGATGAGAGGTGTTCCAAGAGACTTCAAAGAACATGCGTGAAATTATTCTTTTCTACACAATAGAGTATTTTTACTCGTATCCTGCTCGTACAGCTGGTTACTGGCATGAGGAAAAGCTTGAAGAGCCGCATCGATTTCTGGGCGGTTGCTGTACTTTTGACCTAATTTTTGTTGCAAATCAAAAAGGAAAAATATAATGGGCAAAACCAACCACCCACCAAATAGTACAGTCCAGTTAACAGAAGCACTGAATCGTCTTCCTCAGGCTGCACTGTGTAGACGAATAGGCTGACTCCATCAAAGTTTTCCCAAGTGTGAACCTGTACAATTTTCCCGTCGATCTCGAACGTCACAGATAAATGTAGCGACGTCCATGTTTAGCACCCTTTCGTTCATAGCTGCCGTGCAACTCGAAAGATACCCTGTCCAGCTTGTGTCTAAGGACAAGCATGGTGTTTTACAACTGCAATTTAATGTCATTGTCAGAACACCGTCACTCAAGGTCCTTGTTTGCGGACATTGACGCTTTATGTTCATACGAAGCGGGATTAATAGGTTGACTTCGGTATTCGCCTCAGGAGCACCATGCTTCATCCCTAGTATAAATGTTTCTAAATTATGTCAACCCCAACCGGGGTTCAATACCAACCTTCAAGGATCCAGCCAAATGACTTTGAAACAAATTGCTTTATGGATTCCAGCTACCGTGGACACACGTTATTTACGTACCTAGCACTCGGTGAGCAAAAAATATGAATTGCGAAGGCCATCAGAACATTTGGCCGTTTCGAGAAATGCATCTGGAGCATGGGCGTAGAAACCTAAGTTATAACGTATCGAACTGCCGCAGCTAAGTCCGAACACCTCACAGTCGGCGCACTTCATTTGCTGCACAGTCCTCACTTGTAGTGCCCTTTTTCATTTTCCCGGTACTGTTGCTTGTATACTACTGACTCGTTGGTCCCACAACGAATGCTGGATGTAACGGTTATTTTTAAAGAGATCATAGCCACGAATTTATCAGGCAGTGTTGTTGAGACCTGGAAAATTGCGTAGAACTGTGCTGTCCCTCCAAAGCCAGCCTCGGGACACCTGGAGTGATTAGACTAGTGACGAATTTTCACAATATGGGTGCCGTGATACATTTATCCGGGGGCGAGATGGCTCACTGGTTAGAGCGCGAATTTACTGACCGAAAGGTCCGTGGTTCATACCCGATCTCTGCCTCTCGACTTGCCCTGTCTAGGCTTGGGCAACCTTACGGTAGTGAAGCATCAGTGTCAACACTGATGTTGCTGTCTTTGATGATGATTGGGCAACCTAGTAGTATCCCAGCCCTCGTGCTTCCTTCTGGTGACATGGCATTTAGGCACCGAAAGGGTACTACAGCTGAACGGTACATTTGCTCGCTCATGCTGCTGACGAGAGGATGGTTGTGACTGGGGAATGCCTCTCTCCTAAGAGAATGATTTTGCGAATCTTAACAATATGGAACAAAATACCTCTAGTACGTTTCTGTCAGCAGTTATGGTCAGGTATCCTTTCAACTACCCTCATGGAGAAACCTTTTCCCCCCTATAACTGACGGCGAGGCTCATTTTGGGCCTTAACCCTAACCCTTCTTTGTTTGCCTCTGGTTTCAATGTAGGTTTACAGGGGCGCCTCTTTGAGGAGAGCACAAACCTACTCTGGCCGTCGTGTTTTAGGGCTCTCGCGCCAGTAGATCCGTGAGAGTTGAGGTTCTTCAGACAGCAAAAGCTTCGTGTGCCCACGCTGAACTCCTTATGTCGAGTAAGGATAAGCTATTGGGTTACATACAACTTTGTACTCTGAGCACACTTAACATTTTACCGCTGCTCCGTTTGTCTATAAATTAACGTCCCTGTCAAACGGCAGCGTTTGAATTTTACCGTTAATCAGTGTAATCGTTGAAAGAATGGCTGCACCCGTAATCTTGTAGCTTCTTTAACAGAGGTCAAACCGGTGTAGAGTTTACGGTTCGACCTGCTGACCAGAATTCGCTTGGATCCAACCCAGACTTGGATTTCAGTTGCCCTTGTCCAGGCTTCGGCCATCTGGAAACATCTCAGTCTTGGTGCTTCGCGTCACTGATCATTTATCTGCCAAAGGGCGGCGCAGCCAAACCACTTCTTATTTACCAAATGTTCACTGTGGTTTTTTGTTCCAAGGGAAATTTTTTCTAATGTTTATGCGTTCGATGTGATGTTTTCTATGTGGATTGCGTCTCGTAACTTAGTGAGGTGACAACACGTTTAAGGTTTACTGGCTACGATAGTGATTCTGCTGCACTACTTGCAATTCTGTTACCGTGTCACCATGAGTACGTCGATATTCGAAGCCTAGGGGTGCAAACAATGAATGCCAGATTGACGAGGTTATCGCGCTAGTTTACTACGGTGACCTTGCGGGCAACACGAGAACCAAATGGGAGCAGCTGAACGAAAGCAGTAAGTGCCTCATCGCTAGAAAGTGTTCAGCTGCAACACTCTTAGCGCATAGCTGTCATGCCACCCGAAGGTAGCACGATGATTGATATGATACCAGGTTGCCCAAGCCAAGATAGGAGCGGTTGAGATGCATATGTCCGTTTCTAACCACCGACGTTCTGGTTAGTATGTTCGCGCCTTCACCACTGAGCTATCGGCGAGAAGTCGTCATTAGGTCATATGGAGGCGAAGTCGTACTTTGCTTTATACTAGGACCCGTAAACCGTAAGGGGTTTTCGCCATGGCAACCAGTATTTTTATATTCATGGAGGCGACGACACTATTTTTCGCCGACGAAAAACGATCTGGAACGGATTAACCTTTGAAAATTCCGCTTTAAATGTCAAACATTTGATCACGGTCATTTGTGGGGTATGACGTGGAAAAATGCATGTTTCCTCTAGTCAGCAGTGACTTCAAAACCACCGACCAAGAGGTGGACAGTGTGACCTGGCTACAAAGTGCGAAGACACTAACTAGTAGACCTAGTCGGGTGGGCAACTGCGGCCTCCTTGGATGGGGACCCCGGGACTCATCTCACCAATGGTCAATGACACTGGCAGAAATGGCCCAATCGCGCAGTCAGTGGCGCTCGTGCATCAAAGCTATCGCCTTCGATGCGTGGCTACCCGATTCCCGAAGTAACTGAACATGCCATCGCCTTCAAGGCTTGACTGTATGTTCCACACTGTCCCGTTTTCCAATGATCGAAACTGTAGCAGCTGGAACCAGTGTGTTTATGGTACACTTTTTACAGCTGGTAAATTGGTTGATTTTTTATTTCAAAATCACCTATACGCGATGGCATCAGAAATCAGATTTTCAGTACTTAGTATACCTCCGGGTCAGGTTAGCTTGTTACCACTAAGTTGGACAAATCTTCGGTCACTGGCGATGGCAAGATCAACACTTGTCCACACATAGAATATGCTTCGCATTCTCCGCTGCCTTATATCGAAGTCTCAAACACGCCACTTTCATCCTGCTTCGTATTGGAAGTACACTCGACGTTTCTGTCGCACCACTCTGAGTGCTAAATATCGCACGAGTATTACACTTCCCTCCGTTGTTTTCCTTTCAATGTAGTTCTAATCTCTACCCATCTGTCCTAAAAGGCCCAATTGAGACTCATAATGGCAGGGAATGTTCACTGTAGTAACGTGGGAGACTGGTTTCTACATTTGTTCGTAAAAGTTTTCTCCGAAACGTGTAGGCGTCTCAGAGTGGCCTTAGAAGTACTGTCGCTTAATCCATGGTTCGCCACTGTGAGCTGTGAACTGGGTTTCCGGCTCCTCAGATATTTTCAATTCTATTACATTACATTCAAGAAACACTCATTGGTCTGATGGTCAAACCTCTGCAAACAGACTTTGCGTTATCGCGGCCTGACAGTTTGTATATCTCTGTGACCCATTGAGCCATACTGAGGTTTTCACAATGACAACCACAGAGATATCCGTACCAGATTGGTCGGGTATTCTATTATTTCTTCCTCTCTACCTCATCCCAATCGAAGTACTCTCTCTGCAGGTCTCAGCACTAGGGCCGCCGCTTTGTTTACCTTGTATCACTTCCAGCTGCTTCTTTTGTGCGTCCATCTTCAATAACAACCCTGTAGTGGTTAACGGCCCTAAGGAGTCTCTATTGAACAGAACAAACGATTAATGTAAGTCAGATATAATGTCACAAGGAGAATAATCCAAGGAAATCTTGACTCACAGTTCACAAGAGGATATTCCGCAAGTCCGTATTCTGTTGAACCACCATATTAAAAAGAGAAGGTTCTATTTACCTGGCGTTCCAAACCTCCGGTATGCGCTGACGTGAATGGATAGGTCTGTTGTTTGCAGTTAAAATTTTTGTTCACGTTGGGAATTAGTGGTAGCCAATGTTATTCAACCGCCAGCCACAAAAACAGTCACTCAGCAAAAGGCGCAAAGTCCCGTTGGGCCCGAGAAGTCGGGGCTTCTTTTATTTCATTAAAACAAACTGTACAATAATGTAACCGATATTGATAGGGAGAAAGAAGATGATGCTGAGCAGGAAAAATAGGAGCTTACAGGTGCTGCAACCTAAAACCCCTTTAAGTCCGTCTTCGAACTCCGGAAGTCGGTCTGCTTAGCTGCCTTTGCTCGCACACCGGAGCAATTAGCACAACAAACTGCTGCCGCTCGTACGTTGGATTTTCTCTGAATTGATGTAGGCTGTCTGTCAGAAACAAAATAAAACCCGGACTCAAGTGCTGTAATTGGACTGACTGTACTCTCGCTCTCTTCTCACTTCCGGCTGCACAACTTTGGTATCTTGAAGACCGCTGCAGCTTGATATGGCGAGGTCGGCATTGTGCTTAACCATCGAAGGGAGATGTGTCTACCTCAATGGGTATCCGCTGATTGTCGCCTCTGCGCGGTACGTTTGGCAACCTCTGAATAATCTCGAGAAACAGAGGCCCATCGCTCCCTGCTTAATGTATCGGATTACGCCCTGACAGATTGCAGCACTGAATCTGCCAAAGACAGTTTCTGTGGCGCTCTAGGTGCTGTCTTACAAAAGCCTAAAATATCAGGCATCGTTGTGGTTGTCGGTAACATGAATGGTCAAGCAGGTTGGCTTAGCACTGTTGAGAGCCAATTGGTTGATCGCCTCGGTTTGGAGACGAGGCGTATAGACAACGGAGAGCGTCTGCTCCAGATGTGTGCTGATCACAGACTGTTCGTCTGCAATACCCATTTCTGGAAGAGCGGAGCAACGTGTTGCCCGCTAATAAGGCAGCACTATACCCAGATAGATAAAATTACCATGAACTACTGTCTCGCTTGCTCTAGAACATCTGCGTAGGCTCCGATCATACGCCTGTCGGTCGCTGCTTCCTGTCACACTTTTCAGGTCTACGGAAAAGGCCGCATTCAGCGTGTAACCACTAAGGAACTCATGGACCACGAAATCACACAAATGGTAGTACCTACTTATCCAACGCCTACCTACCAGACCGATGTTGGATGTTAGCGATCATCGGAGACATATCCAAAGCGCTACTCATTGCCGGAACTGATATCTGCGGTGCAACCCGGCCAATCGCATCCAAGCACTAAATCCCTGATGGCACCGCGGCTTTGCTAGAAACCGGGCGGCAGATTACTTTTGGTCGCAGCCACAATCAGCTCAATGCATCATCCGACGCGAGGTAAAACAGAGTGTCCATGCAGACCAGAAAGCTTGCTGGATACCAAAGGCCGAAGTACTGGGAATGTCCGCAGATTGTCGCACGTGATTTGTTCGATGGGTCTCCGGAAGCCTCTTGTCAGTCAAGGATCACAATAGCTTTCTGATATCCAGCAACAACGTTTGGACCTTTGGACAGAATACTGTGAACAATTCTTTTGACCACTTGATACTTCCAATCTGGACTGTCGACCTTCGACAGGAACGTGGACTGTGACTATCATGTCCCCTCCAGCCTTAGAGATATATCCTTAAAAATGGTTCAACTGTAGCACCCTTTCGGTGCGTAGCTGCCATGACACCCGAAAGAAGCATTTGAGTCGATATACTGCCCAAGCCTAAACACGAGCAGTCGAGATACACAGGTCGGGTTCGAACCACGGACCTTCCGGTTAGCAAGTTCGCGCCTTAACCACTGAGCCATCTCGAGTTTGAGGGATATCCTTACTCGAGCGTCACTGTGCTCCCGGTTTCAACGACCTTCCACCTGCCCTGTTTCTCATCCAGTGCCTTTCCTACTTATTTGCGCCTATCTTGGAGAAACAGGCCGTCAAGACAACTGTGGTCAATCGGTAATAATGTTCCTTTTCAAAAATGCTACTCGCAGTGAATGTAGTAATTATGGATGCATCAGTTCCACTCCCGCTGTGACGACTCTGGCAACACTGGTTCTTCCTCGTGAGGCTTTTACCCGTGAGCAACAAGCGGAGTTTCGACCGGGTAGGTGCTTCGCTGACCACATCATCACACTCCGTCAGGTGTTCAGAACAACGCCATGTGTCTCTTGACTTCGATTTTGTCTATCGTTCAGTCATCCTAGACAAACTCGCCCAGCAGGGTATGCCCCAGAAGTTTGTGAACATAATCCGGTCCGTATATTCACATACTTTTGGGCGCGAGAGTGTATGTGTTCGACAAAGATATCCACTCTCTCCACACCTGTTCAGCTTCATCATTGATGAACTAGTGAAAACTCCAAAACTCCGGTGTTCGAATCGCTCTTCGTGAGAACCTTGTGAATCTGTAGTACATAGATAATACCGTCCTCATCTTTGAAGGTGAATGCTAAGCACAATCTCTGTTGCACAAACTGACCACCATCATATCATCTTTCGGCATGTGCCTTGCACTTATAAACTGCAAATTCATACTTCAGAACGTGGAGTTTTCGAACATGTCTCTTGCAATCCAAGGAGTCGCACTGGAGGTTGTAGAGACTTTTACTTACCTTGGTTCTGTCTGCACTTTGTCTGATGCAGTCAGCGCACGAATATCAGAATTCCAAATCACGTTCGCCAAATTGCGTCACTTTTGGCGTGAAATTGCATGTCACTTGGTCTCCAGGGTTGTGGGTGCCAAGCTACATTAAGGACTTAATTGTTGTATGGTTGCGAGACGGGGCTTCTTCGGTCAGGTGATGTGAAGCATTTTCAGGCTTTTGACCACCAATGTTCCAGAAGTGTTGCTGATGTCGGATTGCGCCAATGAATTCGTAACGAGGTAATTAGAAACCGCGGAAACCATCAAGTATCACAAAGTGCAGTGGTTCCACCATGTGTTGTGCGTGCCGAAACATCGTCTACGGAGACGAGTGTTGTTCTCCGTGTCCCGTTCAGACTGGCGAAAACTACGAGATGGACAACTTGTGACTTGGCAGAAAGGTGTGAAAGAGATTACGGAGAGTTTGGGTGTTGTTGATGCAGACCACTTTTCAGAATGGGGTTTTTGTGGCCCCTTGCGCTTAAAAAGTAGTAGTCACTCAGCTGTAACACTCTTTCGATGCCTGGCTGCCATGCCACCCTAAAGAAGCTTCAGCGCCAAGGTACTATTAGGTCGCGGAAGCCTAGACAGGGTCAGTCGAGATGCAGAGGTTAGATGCGAACCATAGACCTTCTGATCAATAAGTTAGCTCCTAAACCGTTGAACCACCACGAGCTTGGCTTGAGACGTTAAAAGAAGCAGCAGCTAATCGAAGTTAGTGGCGCCCGTGCTGTCATCGCATGTGCTACGAATGACCACTTACCGTTCACTGAGGAGACTGCTGTTTTTCTCTTTAATTCGTAATAGCGAAAATCTAGTAGGCCTAAAACGACTTGGAAAAAAGAAACGAGGTTTGCCATGAAGAGTTTAGGTGCTGTCAATGCTGCCTGACTTCCAGGATGGGACTCACGTGACCCCAATGCTTAATCAAAGATATTGGAAGATTTATTGGCCATCCGATGCCATTGGCATTCGTGCTGCCAGTTTCCTGTCAAGCTGTGTGTAGGTAGGCAATGGTAGGCTGGCGCTAGTTCCCTATACCTCTTCCACTTGTTATGGGGCTTCGTTTAAATAAGCTCACATGGTTGTGCGGCAGTGAAGTATCCTTGTTGTTCGCCAGTGTTGCCAATGCTGGTGAGTTTGTCAGAAGAGACTGAGTGCCGTTATTCAGCACTTTCATTGTTTCCTGTTCTGGGAGCACACATGGCCCAGCAGTCTGCACCCCCTACTTGTCAAACATGAAAGTGATAGATCAAATTGCACAGTCGGATCATACGGTTTACCATGTCTCAGTAACAAGTGCTTTTCTGACGAAGATAATTTGGTTGTTTCAGCTTCCGAACTACCTCGATGATGCGGACGTTTGAAAACACGGTCTTTCACTCGTATTTGTATCTTATGTCATTCTGATTACCATCATGCGTCCTGGAAAGCTGTTTATTTCCTGTCCAATCTTCTATGTGAATTCCAGTGAGTTTCTTTATGGTGACCTAATGAATTCGACTCGCCCTAACTGCTTAATTACACAGGCTGTTTGAGATAGTTTTGAGATGAGTTCTACCGGTGGCGCACAAAATTATTGAGTTATCGAAATTATATGCCCAACTCTCACTTTGGCGAAAGCTAGGGATAGGAAATTGTTGATGTTTTAAGTTGTTTTGAAGAAACTGTGCCAACATTGAGTCCATAGACACCAACCTACTTTGCTTGATGAAAAATCTACCACTGAGGGAAGGTTGTCATTTTTAGGGATGAAGTAGGTGAACCTTTTTTGCCGTGCATAGTGTCACGGTCACAGGCTACACCTTAGAGGTATGAAGTGACGTTACTGGGTGGGTTCTGTCATCGTTGTGTCTATTAATTGTAACGAGTTTACATAATATTCCGTTGAATCCTCTGCTGGTATCTTGTGGACCTCAGTGCACTTAAGGTCGGTGCAGAGCCGGTTTCTTACTAGTACGTGTCAACACGTTTACCATGAATGGGTGTGTATTCTAGCCTACGAAATTGACGGAGATCTACTAAATTATGTCCCTTAGGCACACATCAAAGGACGTAAGCAAACCAAACAGGTAGTCGTACTGGCGCACCAGGGTGCGAGCAGCCGAGGCTGGTGAAATAAGTGGCCGTAAAACAAGTTCCAAAATATGCCCAGGCTGCAGTGCAACGAATGCCTATGCACTGTGCTTTCCAAAATGTTAAGGACTTAATCGAAACCCCAACCGTCGTTGCCCACCTTGTTTCCTATGAAAGGGTGTGTTGTAATTTAACCTATTCTTCCATTTTCAGTGTAGATTTGCCATCCTATCGTTCTGTATGGGATGCTATCTAAAATGTAGTGCAACAGGACTATTTTTACTTTCCCCGTTCTACGGAGTTATTTCGCGCTATATGTGGAATAACCGGTAGTAAATGACCATTATAATCACATTTTGTAGTGTTCCAGAGAATCCTCAGGTTGGCACAATAAAAAATCTTACCATATTGTGAATACGAAACATATTAAGGGTCTTAGCTGTTCCACTCCCATAGTGAAGTGACAGATGTTTTGAAGGCTTTGCTTGCTACACTGCGTCTTAGTAAACATTCCACCGTAGGTGCTAGCATGGAAACGGAATTTTCATTGGAATCATCCTTCTACTTCCATTATATCGTCTTCGTGCTCTAACTTGATGGACTACTATTTACAGAAATGGTCGGGAAATTCAGATGTCAAATTTAACAGGCGACCACAACCTAATCCGTAGTCTATAAACTCGAGATAGCTCAGTGGTTAAGGCGCCAGCTTACAGACCGGAAGGTCTGTGGTTCGAACATCAGCATCTCGACTACTCCTTTCTGGGTTTGGATAATCCAGCATTATCCCAGCCCTCGTGCCTCCTTCCATTTGCAGGGCAACTAGGCACCGAAAGGGTGATACACCTGAGCGATTTTCTCCAGTAACCTTTATGCTCCACCACGTGTTGATCACAGTTTGTTAAAAAAGGCCCTTTTTCGTTGGAATGCCTGAAAAATAAGGAACCGTCACCCCACCCACTTCAGTAGTGTATGTGAGCCTTTCCGTGTAATTCTGGGATGTACGAAAAACTAACCAGTGAGTCCTTTGTGCGAAATTTTTCGATTTGTTAAAGCCGACTGAATGACGAGTGGATACGCAGAAAGCAAACATAATCAGTTGGATATCACATGCATGCAGTGTATTCATACTGCAGGTGCCCTGGTAAATGTCTGTATCTTCACTTTTGGATAGGTACCTGGACTGCGCCATTCTTTTCAACTGTCGCCGGGGCTCGTTCTTCTGTTCGTTTTGCTTTTTATTCTGCTGGTCGTCAGAAACTGGTAGCATCTGCTATTCAAGGCTTTACTTTCTATCTTGTCTCTAACAGCGTCATCGTGCGCTCACTCCTATGGGTGCCTATTATTCCATGGTAAACTTCCGCGGAAGTTCAGTCCAAACAAAACATTTCATAGCCATCCTCTTCAGCTTATTTATTCCTATGCTGCTTGACGCTTCCCTTCCATCTCGGGTTTGAAACGCCACCGAAACCTTTGCTTGTAAACTTTGAGCGTGCACTTCCCGAGTAGGATCATTCAAAAAACCGAGTCATGTGAACATGCTAGACGATTCTATCGCAGGTTTGATGTGTGCCTCTCAGCTGCAAGGCGTGAAGTGCCATTGCATAACTGGATAGAATTAAATGTGAACCTCACGATTGTGGTTCAACCAGTCGATACCAAATTCGTTTACCTGGATGGCTGCATAAGTTCCATCTTACTGGTGGAAGGCAGTTTCGTCTGTAAAATTGGAAGGATCGAGTCAACTTTTACCAACTCCTGACAACCATAGCACTAGCGTGACTTTCGCCTCTCTGTTAACGGCTTAGTGAACGCCAGCCCTGTGTGAACCATACAACTTTGTGGCTCAGAGTCGTCGTCCACTACGAGTATTAAAGAAAAGTTCGCGTTTGATCGTCGGTGCCCAGATTCGGTGGAAATATCCACAGGTTTGCTGGATATCTTCTGGAGGAAGAAGCTTTCCACATACAAGGGAGTTAATTTACGTTGGTTAGATTGCATTTTTCCGGCGTAAAATAGTCCACCACACAGCTACCGCATATATATATGTATATATATATATATATATATATAT
>SJOL01004876.1:0-33541 GCA_004794785.1 Opisthorchis felineus | reverse complement strand
CTGGAGGCGTAGGCACCTCGGAATGATTGTGGTAAGCTAGCACTAAGTCCCTTCCCCATCCACCTTTATTCTTTCCTTCACAATAAGGCTTTCAAATAAATCATGGTTGTACGGCAGTGAAGCATCGGTGTTGAACACTGATGTCATGCTGTCGATGATGATGACCATCCCCTGGGGAAATGAGTGAAGCGGTGTAATACATGGTCTCGTAGGTTTTGTAAGTCCATAGCTCATAGTTCATGCCCAGGGGATTGACGTTCCCTCGTGAATAATAAGAGTTCCATTAGACTGACAGGATAGTGCAGCCTTTTATCTGCACCCCGTTTCAAGTCCTCTTAGCTTTTAGTCGCTGCTCCTGTGGTCCCCATTTTTATCACAAGTTTCAAAACTGCTGGACGTAATGCCCACACAGTCGCTACCCCGGCCCAAGCTAGTCTTATTCAGAACTTGCCAGTCGCCGCTTAATGTTTTTGTCCTTTTTAACAGAACCACACTTGGGGCATGCTTATACAGTATGTCTTGCGGATGCCTGGGCTCGTTACGCGGAGATTCGAGGGCATCCTGCCCTGTCTCCGTTCAGTTATCCGTCAGCAAGTCGTTTGAAGTCTCTTGTGAAGCCAAAGTCACCGCCACAGAGTCTATTGTCTGCAGGAACCGATGAGCATGGGATGAAGGTTTGCTGCCTTAATTGTTCTTCCCAAATTTCGTCTAATCCTTGAATTCGCGTTGTCCGCACCTTCCCTTTCTCGAACCAGAGTCAACACAACTTTAAGGAATGCGCTGGGTAACTGCTTGATAGTTCTTTGTGAAAGGATACCATCCTCTGGTCGCACTATGAGAGATCATACACTTGTTGATCCTGTTCACCCAATTGAAAAAGTCCCGCCGTGTTTCTTGATAGTTGTCGAGCGAGTCACTCTGCCACATACCTGATATGAATGTCACGAACATACTGTTTTCCATCCCGACCACTTTTTTGTTGACATCCAAGCTTGAAGCTTACTTTGAGGGTGTTGAGTGTTGGTTTTGCCAGCCAGCTGGTAACCTAACTCCCAACGATTCTTTTGAAGTAGCCTCTAAATACGGAATGATGTGCGCGCCTTAATCAGACCTGGTAACTCAATCGCAGCCTTCTTCTTACACTTTCAAGCTTTCCTTCTACTCTACTCCACCCAAGTTTGAATACTCTTTCCGCAAGTCCCAGCACTAGGACTCACCGCATTGTTCAAAGTGCTTCACACATAGCTTCCGCTTCTGTACGTCCGACTTCACTGACAACCCAAAACACTTCGAAGTCTGTTTTCAGACCTCGAAAGCGGGCTAATTAGCTGCACACTGAAGCAAGCAGGACAACAGGTGGCTCTTGCTCGTACGCTGGATTCCCTCTGCACAGATGTATGCTGCCTGTCAGAAACAAGGATACAGGTATCAAGTACCGTAATTGAACGAACTGCCCTCTTCCAGGTTCAGGCTGCGAACCTCTGGTGATGCAGAGGTCGCTGCAGCTGGATATGCAGGGTGGGTATTCTATTGAGCGATCGACCTGAAGCGTTTCTACTTGATTGGGTACCCATTGATGTCCGCCTCTGCGTTGTTCGGTTGGCAGTGTCTATTAGGAACTTTCGAGAAAGTAAAGTCCATCGCAACCTGTTTATTTTGTTGGCTTATGCCTCACGGGACTGCCAAAGACAGTTTCTATGACGCTGTAGGTGCTCTTTTACAGCGAGCTAAAAGCTCAGACGTTGTGGTTGGCGATGACATGAACGCCCAGGTAGGTAGACTAAGCACTGCTGAGGCCCAATTGGGTGGTCGTCTTGGGTTGTATAGGGGATGCACGCTCAACGGAAACCGTCTGATTCAGATGTGTGCCGATCACAGGCTGTTCATTTGCAGTATTACTATCCGGAACAACGGAAACCGCTTGACCACGTGGTGCCCACCAACGAACCAGTCCCGGATCCAAATAGCCCACATCGTTATCAGTTACCGGTGGTGAGAGTCGGTCACTGTCTACCGTCCTTCTGAAACACCAGTGTGGACATCGACCATGTACTTGTGCGCTGCTGCTTTTCGGATCTACGCAAAACGCGCGCACTTTTTTCATCCACTGAGAAGTTATTGGACCCAGAAGTCAAACGAAACTTCCAGCAGCCGGTTTCCCGAACGCCTTCCGGATGGTCCGATGTAGGATACAAACGGCCACCGGGAACAGATATCCAAAAAATCGTTCAGCTGTAACACCCCCTTTTGGTGCCTAGCTGCCATGCCACCTGAAGGAAGCACGAGGGCTGGGATACTGCCAGGTTGCCCAAGCCTAGACAGGGGAAGTCGAGAGGCAGAGGTCGGGTTCGAACCACGGACCTTCCGGCCAGTAAATTCGCGCTCTAACCACTGAGCCATCTCGCCCCCAAGATATCCAAAGCATCACTCAGAGCTGGAACTTTCGTTTACGGTACAACCCAACCAACCTTATGCAAAGATTGGGTCTCTGATAGGACTGTGGCTTTGCTGGTGCTCCGGCGACAGGTTCCCCGTGGCCGCAAACACAGCTCAACTTGACACATCATCCGACGCCAGCTAAAACGAAGTGTCCGCGCAGACCACGAAGGTTGGTGAACCCGAAAGACTGAAGAAATGGGAGAGACAAAATAATCTGGGAACATCCGTAGGCTGTTACAGTTGGTTCGTTCGACTGGTCCTAGGAAGCCTCTTGTCAGCGAAACTATCAGGGACGAAAACGGCTCTCTGATATCCAGTAAAGGAGAACGTTTGGACCGCGGGGTCCAGTACTTTGAGCAACAATTCAGTTGGCCACCTGCTGCCTCCAATCTTTACTGCTCGCCTTCCGCAGAAAGTGGACTGTGGACATGGAACCCCCCTCAGCCTCAGAAGTGTCCGAGTGTATAACTTTTACTCAAGCTTTATGGTGCTGCTGGCCGTGACGACCTTCCACCTGCTCTGTTTAAGGATGGCGGCAAATTCCCCAGTCAGTGTCTGCCTAGCTTATTTGTGTCTGTTTGGGAGAAAGAGACCGTTCCAGATAATAGTACCCAATTTCAAAAACGACCCTCGCTGTGAATGTGGTAACCACAAAGGTGTTAATTTAACTCCCGTTGTAACACGGTTTCTGGCGTCACTGATTTTTCGACGTTTTACAGCGGCACGCGAATCCTTGACCCGTGAGAATCAAGCGGGATTTCGACTGGATAGAGGCTGCGTTGACCACATCTTCACACTCCGTCAGGTATTAGAACAACGCGTTCGATTCCGTCGATCGGTCAGCACTGTAAACTACACTTGCTCAACAGGGTAAGCCCAGGAAGTTTGTGAACATGATCCGATCCCTATATTCACATACCTCTGGAAGTGTGAGAGTGTATGGTGAGCTCTCCAAAAGCTTGCCTACACAAAGCGGTGTCCGGCAAGGATGTCTACTCTCTCCGTTTTTGTTCAACTTCGTCACTGATGAAATAATCAGACAAACGCAGAGAGGTCCTCAAAATCCCGGTGGTGGTGGACCCGAAAGGCCGAAGAAGTACATGACGCAAAAAATGCTGGAAACGTCCGCAAGCTGTTCCACTTGAATCGGAAGCCTCTTGTCAGCGAAATTATCAGGGACCAGAATGGCTCTCTGATATCCAGCAAAGAAGAACGTTTGGACCGCTGGGTACAATACTTTGAACAATAATTCAGTTGGCCACCTGCTACCTCCAATGCAGACTGCCGGTAATCAACAGAAAGAGGGACTGTAAGCATGGAACCTCCCTCAGCCTCAGAAGTGTCCAAGTGTGCACCACTCCTCAAGCGTCATCGCGCTCCTAGGCCTGACAATCCTCCACCTGCTCTTTTCAAGGATGGTGGCGAATTCCTCAGTCAGTGCCTGTCTAGCCTATTTGGGTATATCCGGAAAAAAGAGGCCATCCCAAATGACTGGAGTGAGTCAACCATAGTGCCGAGTTTCAAAAAGGGTACTCGAAGTGTACGTGGTAACCACAGAGGTGTTCGTTTGACTCCCGATGTAACAAGGCTTCTAGCGTCAATGATTGTTCGGCGTCTTACGGCGGCACGCGTGATTCGTGAGCATCAAGCGAGATTTGGACCATGTAGAGGCTCCGTCAACCACATCTTAAACACAGCCAGGTGTTAGAGCAATGCCATATGGACAGATGACGCGCAAGCTTAATATTCCTTGGTCTCAATTCTGACGGTAGGTCAGTGCTGCTCAACAAGGCATGCCTCAGAATTTTGTGAACATAATCCGGTCCATATGTTCACCTACTTCGGGGCGTGTGAGAGTGTATGGTGAGCTCTCCAAAAGCTCCCTTACTAAAAGCAGTGTCCGACAAGGATGTCCAATCTCTCCACTCCTGTTCAACTTCGTCGCTGATGAAGCACTGAGGCGAGCGCTGAAAAGTTTTCAAAACCACGGTGTTCAAATTGTTGCTGGTGAGAACCTTGTCGATCTGAGGTACGCAGACGGCATTGCCCTCATCTTTGAAGACCAGGGTGAAGCGCAAGCCCAGTTGAGTAGAATTACCACCGTCATACCATCTTTCGGCATGCACCTAGCGCCTTCAAAGCTTCAGAACGTACCCCTAACCATTCAAGGAGGATTACTGGAGGTAGTGGAGAATTTGACACAAGTCGGTAGTTCTGTTAGCTCTGACGGAAATGTGTCTGATGAAGTCAGTGCAAGAATCTCAAAGGCTCCAATAACGTCTGCTAATTTGCGTCACTTGTGGCACAAAGAAGGCATATCACTGAGTCTTAAAGGTCGCGTGTACCAGGTTACAGTAAGGGCTGTGTTGTCCTGCTGCGAGATGTGGGCTCCGCAGACAAAATGATGTGAGGCGTCTTGATGTTTTTGACCACCGATGCTTCAAGCGTTCCTGGTTTTGGATGGCGTTAACGGATTAGTAGCGAGGTGATTAGAAAACAGGTATTTGGTTGTACAGCAGTTACTTCAATCGCGGAGAACATCCAACACCACCAACTGCAATGGCTTGATCATTTGCTACGCATGCCAAAACGCCGTCTACCGAGACGAGTGTTGTTCTCTGTGCCTCCTTCAGAATGGTGCAAACCGCGAGGTGAACAACGTATAACTTGGCAGAAGGGTGTGAAAGGGATTACGAAGAATTTGGGTGTTGTTGCTGCAGTACGTCTTCCATGGTGGGGTCCCCGTGACCCCTACTGCGCTTGGCTAGAGACATCACAAGAAATGGCGACTGATCGATGTCAGTAGCATTTGTGTCGTCAGTTTCTTTCCAGATTGTCTGACTTAATGCTTGGAGGTGTAGGCACCTCAGAATGTTTGCGATAGACCAGCCCCAGGTCCCCTCCCTTACCCACTCTTTTCTCTTCTTTTCATTCTAAGTTTTTAAATATAATTAGATAAGGTTTATGGTTGTACGCCAGTGAAGCGTCAATGTCAACAATGATGATGATGAATCGCGGTTTCGAATTCCGTTCCTACAACTTAGTAGTATTCAGTTGCCTGAGGATCGATAGCTAGGTCCACTGGTGGGCCCTCACTTTGTTTAACAACCGTCGCCTATTGTTTGGCGCTCCCAATTCAGTTAATGTTTTCAGGGTACTGGGTTCGACCTGTGAATTGTGAATGTACGCCTTGTGCAGTCGATCCCAGTACTACATCCTGGTTCACCCAACTCAGCTCTTGTTGTGAGCACATAGGTTTCGCCAATCCCCGAGAACGCACATGTTCACTAATGCGGCAACTCTGGCAACTGCGAGACGGCGGTGACTATATCACCGGCGTGGTTCCCCTTCTGTGATATTCAGAGGTATGCGCTTTGCTTGAGTTCTCTGGACTGTAACTTGACAGACAGTTGGATCTCCCTTTGCTTGCAGCAGAATGGTGAGAAAAGCAGTCATCAGGATGCAGTTGATACAGTCTTGTTGGAGCTGTGAAAAATACTACGGACAGTTGGTGCTCACTACTATTCCATGTTAAACGGTGTAAGCCACACCACACGAATGACTACGAAATCAGCCTCGAATGAGAGGCCCAAGTAGGTGCTTATAATCTGGATATTGGTTGAACTTGACAGTTTGCAGAAGGTTGTGCTTGAATCGACAGCGCATAGTCGGTTATCTCTGTGATTAGGGTTGTACAATGAAGGACCTGCCTGTTCTAATAAAACAGAGTATTGCCAATGTTTTCTGAATCCTGATCTTTTTTTGAATATTTTATGTTCCTTTCAAGTGCATCGACTAGTTAACTTTTGCGACAACTTGAACCAAACACACCTTTGCCTATTCATTCCGGTATGTTGCTAATGCTTCAAATATTTCTCTTCGAGATAACACAATGAACAACGACGATATCTTATTATATGCTTCCTTACTCGTTTCCTAATTTCTTTTTGCGGCATTCAGTTCCTCGTCATAATTACAAATACTTCTAGCTTTCTTCCCAATTTCAACTCCTTTGGATAGGTCAAGCTGGCCGCTCAGAAAGCATCGCTATCTCCCAAGGAATACTGTGATCAGATTTCACCCCTGTTTCAGGTGAGTCCCGCTCTTGACATCTTCAGGCAATAGCATTGCCTCCATTCATTCGTATATGGCTCCGACTTACTTTTACCGCTGTACGTTCGTGAGAAGCTCGGAATAACGAATATTTTTAGCATATTGAGAGTCTTGTTCTCTGTTACTTGTGCAGTCGACTGTTCCTCCTATTCAATATCTCTGTTCCTTATTAGCCTCTACCGGATAAGTGCTATGGTCGTTCCGAGGTGGTAAGCTGTCTTCTGTCCAACCTCAGAGGGTGATTCAACCTTGTACGTTCCGTATGAAATACGGAGATGAGCTTGAAGTTCATAATTTTCTAAGAACTAGTGACTATTCCTTCAGTGCGTACATTCTCTGTCCAGATTACAATCATGTCCTAGTGCCGGGTTTAGACGATAGTGGTAAGAAATCAAGGGGAAAATTGTTCTACATGCCGCTTATGGAGGTTTTGAAATTGTGTTCCAATGATTTCCATCCAAACGCCTGAACGCGTTACCACTTCCCTGTCGATTTGCTCATAGTACCATATACTTGTTTTTGAACTTCCCTTCAGTTGAACCGTCTACTACCTAAAAACCTTCTTGCCCAATGACCAGTTTGCTGATTGGGTCCTATGAATCCATGGGTTAACAGAATAGATGATTTAATTAACCCATAGCGCTCTGCTAAATAGATGAAAATGCTTCTAGCATGGTAAGACACCTCATGCATTGCTACCTGCCAGGTTCGTTGATCTGATGCCGCGAAATTTGTTCTGGGACGCCACACCTGTTCTAAAACTGTGCAGTCCGAAGTAAACCTTGGTCAAATTAAACCCGTAGTGTCGGAAGCAGGTCAATCTAGCTCATCAGTGAATGCCTATCTTCCAGCCTTTTAAAAATTCTATACTAACATCTCTCCCTCTCTCAAGTAAGCTAGCACAGCGTCAGTGATTTGCCGTTAAACGATGCTTCTTTCACAACGTTCTCGGTTTCGTTCGATGAAGAAAGGTCAATAACATGAGTTACAGGCTACCATGGTAGTGTTTCGAGCCGGATCTCCGAAACCCCAGTCCAGTCGATTGCTATTATCACAGCCTGTACGACCATGAATTTCACAATTATCTCTTGGAACTTTTAGCGTCCCTTATCATTCGCCTCTAACCACTCCTTCGCGAAGAGACTGGACTTTGTCGTAGTACGACGGTTTGAGTACCTCAGTAACCCTATTATGCCGTACTGGAGCATGCTCGTGCAACATCCGCACTCTCTCCTATCAGGTTGGTCAGTAGATAGAATTCTGGCAAACACAGCCCGCTGACCCTCCAGATTGGGGGTTGGGACATGTGCAGTAATTTGTTCCTTAAAATTCAAGCTACTCGAGTAGTCTCAAGTCAACCACCGCTGCCTTGCAGTCAGGCTTTTGAACCAATGACTTTGGTTGAGAACCCTAATCGTTCTCCTGTTTAGGTTCGAGCGCCCAAGCAGTATCTCAACCCATATACAACCATGAACTTTACAAACATGTACCTTCATGTCACATCGGCCGTCGCCTGTTGACATCGCATTGACGTCGCATTATTGTCTGCATCAGCAGGATGGACAAGCGAAAACACGTGACTGCTTACGCTTCCATTTAAGTGGCAGTTTGTATTATTGGCGTACTGCCGTCAACGATGATGATGATGATGATGAACCACTCCACTTATATGTTCTCGGACCCTAATCCTCAGGAATGTGCTTCCTTCTTGGTCCCAAATTTATCTGTATTACTAGGGATAGACTGCCTCCAAGGGGAGTGCTTCTAAGAATAGAGCAGCCTGATCAGTCGGACTGAAATTATCTTTTGTGCATACTCCTCGTCACACTCAAAACTACTTTGCTTTGGTTACCCAACTAAAACGGCAATAGCGTATATCCATTCAGAAACCGTTTAACTGAACGCCATCACTACCATTGAATCGGTACGAAATCGCAGGTGAGAGTAAGGCTTCCGTAGTCTACCATTCGGTGACAGAAGTCATCTACCTAACTAACCGGAATCATAGGACACTTTTACGTGCATCGAGGCTGGTCGAACTCCTAGACTGGAACTTGTTAGACGTTCCTTTTTGCTCGTCTTTGGTTCTGGACAATGTGAACGACAACCTATTCTGCCAATGAGTGTGTTTCGTCAGTTGAGTACAATTTACTGGTCAGGTAGAACGTAGAGTCCATAAATAATACTCCTGAATGATGAACTTCAATAAGGGCGAAACTGGTCGTGGGGTGTCGAAGAGTTTTTAGCAACCTTAGGAGTAGTGTGTTCCGTCGAGTAAACTCTGACATATTAGCGGGACACTCAAATGAATTCCAGTTGAATCTCTTGTTCAAGATGCTCTTCAATTGAGCACAAGCCCGCATCTTGTTTCAGTTGGTACGATGTTCGAGATATCGCCGTCAGTTATGAGGTTGCTGAAATCTCTTTGCACCAACTGAAACATGAGGCGGCCTTTGTGCAGCACGTTCAGCCGTTGAAGAATATCATGAGCGAAAGATTCAGCTGGATTCAGTTGGGTCTCCCACTGGAAACAACTTTCGCCAGTTGCGTGCAATTTTGTATTCAAGTAGATCATAAGGTCCAACAAGAACCCTATAACGTATTTGGCTTCATATCAGTTGGTGTCTGCTCCAGCTGTGCAGACAAAGACTGTAAAAGAACTGCTCAACACATGTACTTCAAAGAAGGGTGCGATTTTGGCCGCTCGGTGGTTGCACCGTTTGATTTTCTTCATTTGTTCAGTTTGACGGATTGCGAAAATCCTGTCACCCCAGTGGGTAGTTTACAAGGAAGCGAGACTCAGAAAAAAGACTCGAAGAGTGCAGTTATGCCTTAGTGTTGCGCTTAACTAGACTATTTATACACAAAGTTTGCACACGGGAGTATGCCCTAACCCTTACACATGTGCGTGGTCTAAATGGGCGAAGACACAGTGATAATTGCACTATGCGCGTTAATTACATCCTTCCCATTCATTTTCAGTCATTGTGCGGAGTGTTTTCAATCAGTGTAAAGGATTTTATTCGTACCACAGAGGATCGACATCGTCACGCTGTGGAAGAGTTCTGGGTGAGTAGCGTTGACCTTTATGCCGTGCATATGGACATATTCTTGGGGCGCTGACGCGTCCAAACTGGCGGTTTTGCTTCTGTCCGCTTAGCTCCCGGGTTTCAGTAGTGCCCGGCCGGTGTTTTGTGCTTTGCGGATCGATCTTTGTCCATCCCACTACTGTTGACGTTCTCCCCTGAGGAAAACTAAAGTCAAAGATGTCGAAGGTCTGCTGGACGCCACCATATTGTACCTCTCACGACCACCTACTTTGTTCTACTTCTTTCTGTCTGTCTTTTTCTTTTTGGGACCCATCTCGTCCCACTTTTCCCCGGATGGTGTTCGACTATGACGAAAAGTGAGCCGAGTTTCAGTCAGCTCCGTGTGTGGCACGTTGAGCTGACTATGGAATAACGCTCGAAGCGGATTTCTGAGTCGTTCATCCTCCAAAAGGTATTCCTTTTTAGCGTCTCTCCTCATGATCATTGTCTTTACGATCCTTCGTGCTGTCGATTTTGTGTGTATGTTATGATGGTCCTATTCTGGGTGGTAAAGAGATGAGGGAATAAAATGTGAAATTCATAGTTGAGCATCCAGTTTCACGGTTCGTAGACTTTCTTGGTAACGGTAAAATGAACGCCTTCGGGCGCAACACAAAATCGATGGGACTGTTTCCTTTCCTGGACTACCCCATCAGTGCTTCGAAGGTTGTCCGGCACACAGACAAATGATTTACACCTTGAGACACGAAATCGACGTCGTTTTAACCCCATTTAGTTGAATGCTTCTCATATGATTCAACTTCTTCGTATGCCCACTACACACTTGATAACAAAGCAATGAGCTAAACATGAAGCAATTTTGATTACTCACTTTAGCGACATTTGGATAAGAGTGGCCAGCTGTATCAAGCTACCTATTCCGGCTGGTATTCCACTTCTGACGAGGCTTTCTATACTGAGCGGGAGCTCACACAAACGAAACCATCGGCTTCTGTCCAGTCATCTTCGAAATCCTCATCCACAATACCTACTGTCGACAATGAACCCGTCTACGTGGTAACGGAAACCGGAAATCCCGTGGAACGGATAGAAGAAACCAATTTTATGTTTCGTCTGACTTCTTTCAAAGACCCCCTACACAAATGGTTGGATTCTGGGGGTTAGTAAGTTAGTTCTCTTGCTCAGCCCTCCTCCGGGTGATCAGTTTGACACTTAAGATATGGTTTAGGATATAGGATATAATTTAGGATATATACAGAATAGCCTCCCTATCTTGTTTTCTATTTTTCGACAGACACCTACGAACCACTTGTATACGATGATTCCCACCATCGGAGGTCCGTATATTGCCCACTCAACGATAACCGCTTTCTCCTCGAACTCAGCTTTTTTTACAATGTATTTGGATCCTGTCTGGGTAGACCATCTGAAGGGACGACCCGAAAGTAGTTTCTCCCGACAGTTGGTATTCCCCCCAGGAGGAACAGTGAAAACGAGAAGGAATTTTTGGAAAGCATCGTTTTTCAGTACTGTTGGTGGTCAGCCACTCTCCTCGCATAAACTGCAGTACCTAGAGGTTTTGGGCGATGTGTCCACCCAAATTTTTTTTTCAATTTTCCACTGATTTGAAGTGATTCCACCAACGTCATCTTAATAGCCGTCACGTCGCCTTCACCCAGTTAATTTCAATAGTCCTCGATCCCCAAAAGAAGTCAAATGAATCATTTTATTTAACAAAAATCGATCTTGAAGAATGCCTTCCACATTTTGCAGATGAACACTGTTTTATAACTTCTAGATGAAGGTATTCTGGGACTTGGAAATGCTCAGCGATATCAAGTCTTCCTACATCACCGTGATCAGTAACGGACAGAGTGCTTCATACGGCTGAACTCTTCGGGTTCCTTTCACATCGCTATCACACCCGGTTTAATTAAAAAATACGTTGTTTTTTTCATTTATCAGATGCTCCATGAAGATCGATGATCAGTTAGATAAACAGTGCGACTATTCACCAGTAATAAGATTGTTCTGGCCGAAAACCGATTAAAACCATGCCAACCTTTTGCTTCCTGCCTTTTCTCAAAATTTTGGATATTTCCCATCGTTACTTCAGGGTAGGATTTTGGTTGGAGTTTGTTTCAATGTTTGGTCACCGCTATCTTTTGAGCATTACTCGTATCCGGTGAGAAAAGCAAATCAGCAACGCTAATGGTTCTGGAGTTAAAAACTCACCCGATAATCGTGGTTTATAGATTGCGCTGATTCGGTCATATTATTACAGTATCAGCAAACGGACTTGCCCGAATAGCTTTTCTGTTCGGCCGTCCTCTGAGGTGAAGTGTGTCAGGTGGTCAGGTCAGTTAGTGGCCTGTCCATCCACAGTTAAGTCCTCAGCCAAAAATAAATCGATCGCGTTGGCAGCTGCCGTCTCCTACAATGGGGTACTTGAGGCTTCAGTGCTTATAAGATCTCATCATCGAGTAGCTGTAATGCTGAAGTCTAGTCGGGTGGAAACGAAATATCGGCAGTGCTTTGCTGCTAGCCAACACGTACATCTTTTATCGTTATACTACGAATGTGTTCCTAAGCACTTGCAGCTGACTCTCGAATAGCACTGATCCCCTCTAGCGAAGCCAATGTAACCGTTGAATGTTTAGCACGACAGAATACTCCATGCAGTCGACAGCTGATCCTGTCCATATTGTGTGTGGGACAAATTAACCCGCATAACTCACACGAAGGAACTGCAAAGCGGGTGACCTTCAGGAACGCCAGGTCACCCGGTAGCAAGCCAGACAAGTGGAGCTGAACATTTTTCGGCATTTAGTGAGGCGGTTTTGATCAAGTTAACTTCAAAACTGATATGGGGTCCGATCTAATGGGTGATCTGGGTCCTGGGTCCTGAAATTCATCCGAAACTTCAAGGAGCCAACCAGAGGTGGGCTCTTATGAGGGAGACAAACGTAATTAAACGGTGTAAGTTTATCGACTGTGGTGAATCTTGAGCCGAGTCTCAGCCAGCTCCTTGAGTGTTACGATGAGATGCCAGTGAAATAGCGTTCGAAACAGTTTTCTGAATCGTTCGTGCTCACTACGACTCTATGGTGGTGACGCAATATTTTTTTATTTTCCTAGTGGTTCGTTTGGAGAAAAGTACGTCGGCGAGACATTTTCCATTCCATTTCATTGGTCTATTAACCTTCGAAAATTGCTCCTAATAGGATCAGAAAAACCCTATTTCAGGCAAGTTCACTGCCGCGGTAGATCGAAACTCGGTTCAAACTCTCGGAGATTCCATTTAATATCATCCGGATTAGCATGTTTAACTTGACTCCATCTAATTCACGTTTGAACTAACAGCATGTCAAACAGCTATCAATTCATTCTGATATGTGATAATGTTAGTTGATCGCTACTTACCGGTATATAATCCAATCATTTGTTTTGTCATTATATCAAATTTCGTACTTCCCACCGTTGTCTTCTCCGCTGATTGTCAACAATTGCTGTCGAATGGAAAATGCTAGGCCATGTATATCATAGCTACACTGCTTCGAGTTGTATATGTCGTCATGTGATCGCATCCCGTAACGTAAACCCTAATGTCACGTGAAGCGGAAGCTAATCTTTCATCCTTCAATCTAAAAAAACAGCAAACTGTTCGTGTGTGCACGAGAGGTTTACTGGTCAATCAGCGAACCCAGCTTGTTGTCGCGCCCGACTACCTAAGAAGCCTCCCCGTTTTCCTGCACGACGAGTGATTCTGGCAGCTTTGTTTTAACGGCCTCAGGACAATTATCCTGTACGGAGCATTTCCTAACCAAATAGGTAGATAAAATAAAATTAAGTACAGCCAGGATTCGCTGGAATCACTTGTTCCAAGACCAAGTTCTCGATACCGTCCCAGAAGAAGTGTCATTTCCATTACTTTAAAGAGATAGATTGGCGTCGGCAGCTTCGAAAATTCAGTATTATCTACTGGTCCCTAAATTTCAGGACGAATCTACTGAAAATTACTGTCGACCCCTTTCTTTCGGTCTTGGTATTTCCGATTTGTCCGTATGAATTTCGTTTTTCTCCTGGTCCATTAACTGCTTAGTCTTATCCGTCGCGGATGGCGACACGTCTCAACAGGTACGCTCGTAAAATGGCAACATGTTGCGAAATTAACCAGTTGCACGGTGTGAATATTATAACTGATAACTGTTCAACCTTGACACTCTTTCGGTGCCTAGCTGTTGTGCAACTCGATTGAAGCACAAGGGCTGAAATACTGCCAGGCTACCCAGGCCTAGACAGGAACAATCCGAAAGCTAGGGTTGCTTTGGAACCACGAATTTTCCGGCTCGTAGCTTCGCGCCCTATTTACTGAACTACCTCACCTAGGTTTTTTTCGTCGTGTCGTCGGTACACCCACAATAATAAATGAAATCAGTAAGTTGACGAAAGAGCAGCCAATAGGATAAAAACACTGAGGCGTGACACCATGTATCCAGGCACCACCTGAAAGGAAGTGAGGTTGTATCACCCGGCTTGCCGTGCAGCTTACTACCACTTTTTCGACACTTTCTATGTCGATTCTCCGGCCCTCATAAGTTAACTGTTGACTGATCTATCGGACCGGTTCTGCGTAGTGTAGAGGTCGTTCTCGTTAAGTTCGTCACAGGTAGACCCGTCCCACTTATTTTGTCAACGTTTCACTCTATTTTACTTTATTGTTTCCCTCGCTGCTCTTGGTTTCACCATGGGAAGCAGTCAATCCTGTCTGACTCGTGTTTTGAGTTGTCGCGCAGTGGTTGATCAAAACTGCCCGTTTCCCGGTAGTGGCACACTACTGGCGTGACCGCCGATTTACACCTGCTTTTTTTCACGCAACATACGCAGTTCTCTATTTTTTCATGATCTTTTTTATGACCCTTGAGGCGTTGGTCTAATTGCCTTAAGAAATGAAGGACCTTTTCCTGTATATTCACAATGCATTTTTTCTCTTAATGCTGTTACCTAGGTCATTAGCCATGTGTTGTGCCAATCCATTGGGTCTCATTGCCTGTCTTGACCATCGTGCTGTACTTTTGTGCTACAAAAGCTTACTTTTCTCCACTCGCCAGTCTTTCTGGCGAGCTCATCTCAACAGATTTGGCGGGCTCATGCTCATACGCTCGTAGACACAGCACTGGATATTTCTGTGTCACGTCCCGCGTCTCGTCTGGATTGGGGCATCCCGGTGCCCGACCATCCGGATCAAGTGGTGAGTATTAAGGCCGTTTTATCACATTCACTTTGCTTTGAACAGCTTGTGAGGACTTTAGTGTCCTGCTGCTTCAGCAGCGACTTGGACATCTCGTCATTTGTTGCTTCCTTTCAAAACAGGAAACGCTTTGCGCACTGTAATTTGATTTATTGTGGTCAGATCTGTCGTGTCGTGGGAAGTGGTCTTCTCCTGTCTTCAACTACTCTCATCAAACAACATACTGTTTGAAAGTCCAATTTACTTTCTTCCAAACTTTGTTGAAGGCTCACTGCAAGAAAGTTTCTTGTGCGGAAGGGCATTCACGTGAGTAGGTTACCAGATAAACCGTTGCTCAAAGAAAGCTTTTTGTTACTCCTTGGTGTTATGAAATTGTGGTTGATTCGCACGCTCAAGTAAGGCACTGTGTCCAGTACTCATCACAAACGACCGAATCCGACGTAAGGCTTGAATTGTTTGGTCGACGTTGAACCCTTCGGAGGAACCGTGCGAATCACCGACATCACTTTCCTCACTGTTAGAGGTGCAGATGTCAGCAGTTCGCCATCTGAAGTCCGAATTTCACTTAGTCTCGACTTACTGCCTCAACTATCATTCACTTATGTCGCAACGAGAGGAACACACTAGTGATTTTAGTGTTAAATCCATCCTGGTACTCCCGTTTACTGCAGCCAGTTATCTTATGGTAACCACAATAACATTCGAGAAACAAGTCACCTTGAGTAGTGTACTGGCAGGGAATGCACTCTGCACCAACATCTTCCGGTACATTATGTTCACGTCCAGTGGTCGAATCTTTACTGTCTCATTTGGAGAAAGTGCTCTTGTATGATATTAAAGTGTAGATCATTGTGGTAACCTAGAACGAGCAGAACTTGTTCTTTTTAAACCCATTTTTATCTCATTATTACGCATCAAATGAGCTTCGAGAGTCTTCCCCCGTTAACCGATAGCTTTGTGCTTCATATCGTTCACCGTGCAACTTTCAAAACTGCAATGATTGGTATCCTTCCTAGGGACCATTTAAATTCTCTTCTCTGGGCGTACTTTGAAACCGTAGTATGCTCAGTTCAGTTCGACAACCTTGAACCGTGTGTGTATGTACAGTGGTTCAGGTTGCCGCAACTTGTGGCCACTGGTTGCGGGACATCGCCCTGTTGTTGAGTGGCAGTGAAGTATCGGTGTCAACACTGATGTTGCCATTTCTGACCTGAGCAGTGCACAGGAACTGCCAACGGTTTGCCAACTACGTTACTATCCACATTTAATATGAAGTCGCTTGTTTCCTATTCAGCTCAAAAAGGCTGAGGTTCATTTTCCGCTTTGTTTCGCTGCTTTGATAGCCACATTTTTCATTCATGTGCTCTGGTTGCTACCTCACAAAATTCGACTGATGCTGGGCATTCCCCTCATACCAGCTACCCACAGGGCTTCATAAAAATTTCATTTGTGAAACTGAATCGTCCTCTTAAAGATCCAGGCCGCAGTATGGCACATGAGGCAGTCAGTTAGTACGATTCTTGTCGGACATGTACCGTCACCGTTGTATCTTAACGTCTATCTGCTACTAACTCTGGTGATATCTTCAGTACCGGAGTGTAGTTTCTCCACCCTTCTTTCGAATCGTTATGTCGTGAAGTAACTGTCCCATCGAAATGCCCAATTAGAGCTGAGTTGTAAATGGAACCCTGTTAGCGGGGATCCGTCTGATGCGAGTTGGAAAGTCGAACCCACCAGAAATAACATTCTACCACACATTCTACCAGGTGTTCTTTAGCTACTTCAACCCCTGTTGTTTATCGTATGGGTCCTCTACGTTTGTGCTGTGTGAATCGGGGTGATACCTTCTGTATGGTTTCTATTTGTCTGAAGGTTAATTCGTTTGTGGTCGAAAAAGTGGACCCCTTGGCAGCTGTTCTGGTCATTATTTACTCATTCCGGTATCTTGACCAAAAGATGGCTTCTCCTCAGTAAAATAGGTTGGTTTTCTGTTCGTAAGTCGGAAACCAAGGTATGTGACAAAATATGTCGTTGTGTACGCACGCTTAGGACGCCTGACAGTCACCCCGTATGCCTCCTACGGGTTGAGTGACAGTTGGACGCCAAAAATTGCTCATGCGCTCTTCTTGCGCACCCTTTTATTTCTTTTTGTTTTTCATTCTTATTCAAAGGTTTACGTGTGGTTGGATGCACTTGTGAATTACCTAACTGTTACGGGTTTCCAGTGGACCAATAAGAAACATACCAGTGACATACCATGGCCTCCAGATTTTCAGTTCTTCGGAAAGGATATTTTGAAGTGAGTACGCCATCGTTTGAGCAATTTATTCATCCCTATTTGGTCACGTTACGCAAGTCTACACTCACAATGAGTTCGTGCTTCAGACCGACTGTGTAGCCATGTTAGTTGTAACTCTAATTAAATGTAACAGACCAATTCGGTCCCTATTTGCATCAAACCACTGGTCCATTTCAGTATAAGCTGTTGCTTTAGTCAGTGTATCTCAAACAAGACGAAACACGCGCTGAAATGCTTTTCTTTTTGAGATTTTCGTACCGATTGCCTTATAGCAGTACTGATTTTTTTAAATCTTGAACTTGTTTTTCACCAGTGTCACACGTGATACTTCCTTCCGATTATACCACTCTTTAAAGCTCAATGCACTTATGGGGGTTAGTTTATGTTTCATCATATGTTTCATCATCATCAGCCGCTAGCTCATCACTGATAAATGTTCTACACGGTACTGCCATTTGGGATGATACCACCTGACTAGTCAGCTGTCCAACTACTGGCGCGTGACAAGGCAAGAAACGAGAACGCTGGGTTGGTGAGATCCGGTATCCCGTTATTTCAAATCAAACAGTGTTTGGTTTGGTCGTGTGCCAGAAAAACCAGCGCCGATTCAGGTTGTTGGGTTGGTTGTGCAACGTTTTTAAACCTCTTGCCAAACGATGGCTCCGTATTCCTTGTGTACACTCTGAAACGTTTATATATGGCTTGTCTTCTAGTGGTCCTTTTTAATTGAACTCTCCGGTTTTCTCATTTCGTTTGATTACCACGTTACGTCTCCTGTTTAATCACTTCTGGCGCTAAGCTTAGCTCCTCGGTTTGGGTTAGGGTCACCTGGTACTATCTCAACCTCTCTTCCCTTGTACTGATGATGTGGCGGCTATAGATCGAAAAATTTCACAGTTGAACAAGGAACACCTTTTATTGCATGATGCTTCACTGGATATTGCCATTGTTGTCCTCCATACATCCTCCTTTTAGATTCCATGCTATTTTGTGGCCAGCTCTTTTGATGGCCGTAGACCTGCCTCTTCCACGACATCTAATCTGCCATGGACATCTTTTGGTTAATGGAGAGAAGGTGAGTAATTAGCGAACAACCGTGGTTGTCCCGGGCCTGAAAAGTATGATAGACAATTTCTAATAGTCAATTTATGCAATCATCCCCATGTCTAGTTACACAAGATTGAAGGATTTGTGAAAACACAAAGTGGAAGAGAATTCCTAACGTGGGCATTTTTTGAGGAAAAGATGGAAAAACTAGTGCAGCTCGGCAGCTTTTGACTGAAACCTGATAAAAGTGACTCGGTAAGTCGGATTTCCAAACTGTTATGGGAGTGATAAGAAAGGGCCGAGTTCTACAGAGCGTTTATCATGGTAGTGCAGAGGCAGAACAGGAGGCTGTCATCGAGTAAGGGGTGTCAGTGGAACGTATGGCGTTTTTAAATGTAATTCAAGACGGTAGACGCTTCATACATCCGGGATGTACAACAAGTGAAAATATATGTGCTTGGGAGTATCTATACCGAATTCAGCACGAATGTGAACAAATAATTTGAGCGTTATACTTACCAAATTGATCGGTACACCATTCAGCTCCATAAACTAGGAAAAGACTAGAAAGCTGCACTTTATGTACTGGCAGGGAACTACACAGCAATATTTGATCAATTGTAGGTTGCGAGAAATGTAGAATTCACGCTCATATCACCCTCGTGTGAACAGTCATCCTCCTGTCCTGGCGCAACCATTCTGGTGAGGCGAAGATACTCCGTAGCAAACTACCACAACAGAACGTCGCTGTGCAGAAGTCGTAGCCACCCGTTCTCAACCAGCGTCCATTCCCAACCAAGTTGAGGGCCAACAACTGTCCGCCGTCTGAATAGGACTGATCAACAGCAAAAAAACACGAACATGCACATGTGGCTCCCTGAACCTGCACGCAAACCACATGTCCTAACATGATCATGACTAATCGGTGTAGCACAGGAAATGTTGACTAGTTCAATGTTGGCACAAGTTAGCACTTGTTTTCTTGTCTATGTGATTGTTCATTTCGCTCCAGATGAAGGTCGCCGTAGGTGACCGACGTTTTATTCTCTCCCAAATACCACACCAATGGATATATACCATTTGAAAAATTGCTTCCTGCCGAATGGACGTTATCCATCTAGTACCATAATTGTGCTGTTACGTTGCCCTCGACCCGTTGTACACATGTCGATGGCCTTGGTATCTGCTCGATGTATTCTATCATCAGCTCACAAATTACCGGTGTGGGTCATAGGTTAGTACCGCGAACCGATTTCCATTTCTTTTATGTTGCAGTCCAATCCCCCGAGTCTATTTATGCAGTTCTCTGTCGTGTTTACGTTACTTTCATGGATTTGGTAATCCATACTTCTAACTTCTTTGCTTCCGAATTCTAATACCCTTTCGTAGGTACCGTCTTCGAATATAAACGAGTATGACGTCGAAGACATTAGAAATCGAGGGGATCACACATCCACCATGTTTCTCACTCCCAGTCATTGTCTGTCGTGTTGCAGTCTTGGGATTTCTACGGACAAGCCCCGCTATTAGTTAGGACAATAAATTGAGCAGGCACCACTGTTGTCGATCTTTCACTGAAGAATTCGAAGGTGGTCAGAGAGGTTATGTCCAACTTTATCGTTATTTTGAGATGCATGAGCACGAAGTGCAAATATGCCTAAAAGCGTACAGCTTGACTTGGAACCGGCGTGACTAAACACTCTAGGGTGAGTAAACCGTTGTAGTCGTTAAGAAGAAGAACTCTAGTCTCTCAGCCAAGAAAAGAAGGATGATGTAATCGGAAAACCAAGAAACGTTTGAATGTAACACCCAAATTTTCCAACAAAACGTTCATTTTCCTCAACAAGCTGTTTGGTCCAGTTCACCATGTCGGAATATCGTCCGCACACTGGTATTTAAGCAATCAGCTTAGCTCGCCATACACGATCACTAGCCCTTGAAACTTTAGGGCTCCGTTAAATAATATCAGTACAGACAACCGGATTCGTGAAGCACATCCTAACTCGTCGCTAAGAATGATCGCGGCAAACTCGTGACGGTGGTTGCTCGGGAGGGCACTGTTTTCCAGATAGCGTAAATTTTGTTTGGTCAAGATGGAAGGGTGGATGGTCACTTCAGATATAATTTTCTAATAGGCCACACCGAAGTTCACGTTCGAAGTGTCGTTTCCAACAAATCCCAAACGGCGAGGCCCACGGCAACTTTCTCCACATGTCTGAATTTGCGATATGTTTATCTTATCGTAGCTAACAGTCACACGATCGCAAACAGAAGCTCTGGTAAAACATGCGTAAATATTCCGTTTCCCTCTCCATCTTTAGATGTCCAAGAGCCGTGGCAATGTGATCGACCCGTTCTCCGAGCGCCTACGCTTAGTACCAAAAGTAGATACGCCAGGTCGTGCAGATTCTGAGTGCCTTCGTTACTTGTTACTTCGATCTGCTCTTCTGTCTAATGATGTTTCATACAGCCCCGCCCTTGCCAAACAGGTGATCAATTCGGAATTGGTAAATTGCCTTGGAAATTTGCTGTCGCGGTAAGTTATTCGGTTCGATGAATTTCGCTGCTTAATTGCTTCAGCTCCGTTCTCAACCTGTATTCAACGGCTTAACTTAGTGAGTGAATTCCGTCTGCTGCTGTTGACGACTTGCTTATGTCGCCCAACTCAGTTGCTTATTATTGAGTTTAAATTATATTCTACTCATCTTCCTTTTCTTGTGTTGCCGCGCTAGTGCGGCTTTTCCTTCCTGTTGTCGTTTTCAAGTAGACGGGAGTGTCATTTATTTCATTAAAAGACTTTGTTTGACTCGACGGTAAATATCAGCTAACTGATTTGGGACTTTGTTCAGTGTTATACAGACTCCATGTGTACCGGTTTTGATTTGTCGACTGACTGATCCCTTCCCAGATGTAGTTAAACTCCGAAAAAAATTTCTTCTTATTGAGTTGCGGGATTATCAGTCTATGGTTCGATTAAAATGTTTGTTGGAGCCCTATTATGTCACCCAGGCCCGCGTTCAACTATGGGGATAGTCGCAGTCAGTGTTTAATCAATATACTGTATGCTCTGACGCACTCAACTACTGGTTTGCCGAACAGATTGAATGACGGAATCGCGGTCAGTCTACTTTGTCTTCGTGTGGAGGGGGGCGCGGGACAGACACCTTTATCTCCAGGATACTCACCTGGCTTGGTCGACTAACTTCATGCTAAAGCCTGTCTTTGAAAAAAAGTCGTTTCGTAAACTCATGTGCATCACTATTCTAACAAAATACGTCAATTTGTGAACCTCACAATCAGACTACACGATGAGTCTGTATGATAAGGCGCCTGTTGTGAGATGACAGCGCCAGTTGATCAATCATGACAATTGTGGCCGTCCGCTTTGTACCATCTTGAGCTATGCTCTACGGATAAACGGTGGTTGCTAATCCAAGCATAGTGTATGTAGCGGAAACATTCTAATGTGGAGCTTCTGGATTCTCCGTACACTTTGTCGGCGCGTCGGACACCTGTTTTTTTCTTACCCAAATTCTTTCGCGTATCATAGACCAAAAGATGAGGATGTATATCATGGTTCTCTTAGAAATCATGCATCTAAAGTTGCATTGTCGTACCATCTGGTATCCGCATACCAGTTAGTCCCATGGATCACCTACTTGGACCGAATTACCTGCGCTACACTGGAGAGAAAGGGTGGCACATCCCAAGCCAAAGTGGGGAGCCTCCACAAGGGTGAACGGCTGGGCTTTTCGAGATCCAACCGCACCCGTTAACCATGGCGAAGTTTTGTCAACCTTCCAGTGTTGTTTACGTGGCATAATAAAATGACCCTTCCACACTCGTGAACCCACTGAACTACGCTCTTGCTACATTTCACTTCTCCGCAGAATAACCTCTGTCAGTGTTAATCCAAATCAAGCCATTGTTAGAATCAACCGTGAAGAAGCTGAAGCGCTTTTCGGTGGATCCGATCAAGATGCGGAACTGCTTAAAGGGTGAGTTGATTTCGGGTTAATTGTGTGAACCGGTATTACTTTGGGTCTGACATTTTATCTCACTGATCGCACTGATGCCAACTAGTCACCTTTATGTCATGATAAATTGACTGAAATGCGTAAAACCAACCTACAACCCTTGATGAATAGGTCGGTTGGAGATAACGCTGTCGACGTTTTTAATGTATCCTCCGTAGGACTAATAAATTACTTCTCCAATGTTTGCTGATGAAGTCTTTTGCAAAATATTCTGCTGGATCGGCATTGTTACTACCTTGGATAGTTTAGGGGTCTTTAGTTAGTGCGGTAGCTTGCGGTCTGCAGCTCTTTTCATTTCCAAACACTGATCGGGTGCTTCACTTCTTCAATGACCGTAGTGTTTTCGACGTTACAGCTCTCCCCAGTCGTTACAAATTAAGCTAACTTGGACTAGGTTTTGTTTATAGTTTTCAAGTTTTACGCTAGTTGCTTTTAAAAAAGGCTTGGTGGCCCGATTACGACAAAATTCCGTAATATACTGATTCACTATCTTAACGATCTGTATGACTCGATTGCTGAAGCCACAGGTACACAGATTAGCACGACGGGGACCACAGCCAATTCCTACCGGATATCGAAATGTTAATCCATTATTGTATTCTGCCTGTTGCCCGCGTCGTCCGCTGCTTGTGACGGGAAAACCCACCCTATTGACTTGTAGTATCAGTTCACATTACCGTTGTGCTAGCTGTTATTGTAAACAGACCTACGCCTGATTGCCGCTTTATGACACTTTCATTAATGGCCCTGGTTGTATCAGATGTTCAAAACTGGAAGCCGCTCTCGAACGTTCGAACCTTTCCGATAATAGTGCTTCAAAACCAATGCGGTTTCCCTCATCTGACTATGCCAGGCAACTTAGGCAGAAATATCTAGGCCCGGTACTGTGCAACGACGTCATAGACTAAAGGTGATGGAGCTCCAGGTAGCTCAGTGGTTAAGGCGCGAACTTACTAACCAGAAGGTCCGTGGTTCGAACCCAACCCCAGTATCTCGACTGCTCCTGTCTCGGCTTGGGCAGCCTGGCACTATCTCAGCCCTCGTGGTTCCTTCAGGTGGCTTCACAGCTAGGCACCGAAAGGGTGTTACAGCTGAACGATTATTCTATTATTTTAACCTAGTTCTTCAATTTTAAAGATACGTAGAAAAATCCCGTCTTGTTTACGATTTCGTACATCAGAACGCATACATGGAGCGTTTAGCTCAGCACTTCTCAGTGAACTGATGGGAAGCTGTAGGGTACCACGGGTCAAAACTGGACTAGAGGGGAGCGTCACGTATGGTTTTACTACTGCGGGTACTTGTGATCAACTTGCATAATTGTCTTTATGCGAGTGCTGAATCCATGTACACATGTGTGCATGAGCGCACTATTTTAATGAATCTTATGAGGTGTCGTCGGTTCCTCACTTGGTCGCTTGCTAATCCTCAACTGATATCTATCCCTTTCCGTTATTTGTACTATTTAACAATACGGTGAAAAAGGGTATTCATATTTTAGTGGATTGGGAGGGGAGTACTGTTGTGTACTCCAGGAGAATGGTCTTTCTTCCTAAGAGCCAGTCTGAGGAAGAATAGCTGTGTAAATGTCTCACCTTTCACGCAATGATGGGACGATGGATTGAAAAGTCTGGGAACGACTTGTTCAGACTGTCACCCTGGCGCTGACGTCATGTCAGATTTGCCTCAAGTTGTCAGTCTATCAAAGGAAACAGACGGGACTGGTCAATATTGTTTTACAAAGGCGATTTCTGTGGAGTGTACTAGCGAATCACTGATATATCATCTGACGTTCGTGATTCGTTTCCCCGTTCTGAACGAACCAGTCTTCCTTACTCCAGAACAAAGGTGCTGAAGCGCCCCGAAAGACCTGCCAAGATGATACACTGAACCGTTTCCTAGCATATAAAGACTTGCTTTTGTAGGTATATTGAACACAGTGTGATTCTAGGTCCAACCAGTTGTTGGCTAGTTCAGAAGATCCTCTTACTACTTGTGAATGGTTAGTAAGTTTTTTATGAATAGTCATCGATCTTCTCAGAGGACCTGATGATTATCATTTCGTGGGCTTATAACTCTGCCTAAAGTTTGGGATAGGAGTGGGGTCAGGTGCCCAAAGTACGGACAACTGAACGTTTTTACCTTTAATGAGACTCACCGGATGGGCGTAGAGAAACGGAACACATAACTCTGGCTAAAATGAACAGGAATGGAAAACAGGCAGTCCCAAACATGAACTCCGCTGAACTCGTCAATGCTGCTGGCAGGACCAAATCTGGGAGTCCCGGGAATCGTGATGTGAATGTGCAAATAATGACTTTTTTAAATTCACCCACTTGTGTGAGTTAACCGTAAGTAGGCACCACCTACATAGATGACGAGCTCGAGATAGCTCAGTGGTTAAGGCGCCAGCTTACAGACCGGAAGGCCCGTGGTTCGAACCCGACCGCAGCATCTCGACTGCTCCTGTCTGGACCCGGAAGTATCCCAGCCATCGTGTATAATGTATATATAAATACGTTCAGCTGTAACACCCTTTCGGTGCCTAGCTGTCATGCCACCCGAAGGAAGCACGAGGGCTGGGACACTGCCAGGTTGCCTAAGCCTAGACAGGGGAAGTCGAGAGGCAGAAGTCGGGTTCGAACCACGGACCTTTCGGTCAGTAAATTCGCGCCCTAACCACTGAGCCATCTCGCCCCTTGTGCCTCCTTCCGTATGGCAGCTAAGCACCGGAAAGGTGCTACAGCTGAACGATTATCTTTTTTTTCGCGCTGTGTTCGCTGTACTTCTGGTATTTTTACCCGTCTGTCGTATGTCGCTGACATCTCACTTACTCGTTTTTCTTGTCAAGAATGGACACGCTGGCTGCGCTATTTGATGAACTGTGGTGGCAGAATGGACAGCCTCATCTAGCCATAGAACACGTGCTTTCGATCCTGCGAGAAGCTAATGCCTTTGTCGACCGCCATAAACCATGGGATAAAGAGGCTGCTGTGGAGCCAGAGTTTGTGATTTCAGTGGCAGCCGAATGTCTTCGATTGACAGGACTTTTGTTGCGACCAGTAGTTCCTCGTTTATCGGCTCGCCTACTCCGTCGCCTAGGTGTGGAGAAGGAAGATGATGCAGATCAGCGCAAACAGCCGCAGGACCGATATTTCTGGGACTTAGGATCAGACAAACGGCCGTTGTTGCAGCGACTCACTTAACTTTCGTCTAGCGTTGTTTGTACAGCTTGATCTTTTGCCGACTATTTTCTAGGTTGTTGTGAGCTAACCATATGTTTACTTTTTTTATCTCTCAGAGCAAACCGGGTAGTGATTTCTGGATATGCTGTAGAACCACATGATTGATTCTCTTGAAATATTTTTCATAACCACGTTAAGTTTGATTGGTCAGGCGATGCAGCTGCACTGGTACGAAAGCCGCCTGGGTCCATTAGATTCATCCGGTGGCCGCTTTCAGCTATAATCAATTCACTTACTAACGGTAAAGCTGATTTCATGGTGTTGGGGAAAAGTTAGAGAGTTCCCAACTAATGTCAAACACGGCAGTCCATTGAAGCTGCTTTTTCGTTATCGTGCAGTAGGCTTAATCACCGAACATACGGATGAGCAACTGTACAATGCAGTCGTCGTTGATAAATCGGCTAAAGGCCACTCCGTTTTCAGCACAGATGACGGAGTTCCAGAAAGTATTAAACTGGGTACCAATGACTTCTATCACTAGTGACATGACTTTAAACTAAGACACAATGTTCGTGCATTTTGCTTAATCGGTTGTTTAGGTTAGTTTCGCGTTGGAAATGATAGCTTTAATCTGGGGGATGCGTTGGCCACATGGGTGGGCTGTCATGGTGTTTCGAAAATGTTATATGCTGAGAAAAGAAGACAAATGAGCTTTCCGGTTAACACGGTCAGTCCTCGTTTAGCCGCCCTCAACTGGTTTCCATTCACTGCCGAATGCTGATTAGGTCGTCTATAATGGGCAAATTTCTCCTCGGTGTCACTGCTTCGGTATTTCGAAGAGATTCAGCTATTCAGACAATCAAGCACTGAAAGCTCTCAACGCTGACACCGCATAACGGGTTCGTCTCCACTGCAGCCCTTTGAACCGTAACTCAATCAAACATATGCGCCATACACAGGGTCACATTTTGATGAAAACCTCCGTGACCTTCCTGGACAAAAATGCAAAGTTTTTTCCCTTCAACCCACTTACGTTAAGTATCCACTTCTCTGATTCTCCTTAACGGTAGACGACACGCATATAGAATGGAATCTTTCAGCTGTACAGCTACCATAACCCGAGTCCATTTGGTTAGTTGGATGTCCTAATCGCATGTCGTGGTGTGCAGATAAGATAAGTACGAGGCAGCGATCAGTTCGCTGGCGTGAACCCTTGCATGAGGAATGTCTACTCGGACGTCCTTCTTTACAGTACACTTTTCTATGGACAACCAAATGTGCCCGAAGAACTCTAGTTTCTGCAACGAATTTTGCCAGCAGTGTGTCCGGAGGCGAGCCGCTCGGAATAACCGAACATCACGTCGATTGGGTGGGTGAATGGCGAGCCTGCTACAGACCAGAAGGCAGGCCCTGACTGGTCAGAATATGGGCCGGTTAGATTCGAGCATTCTTCGCTCGGCGCTTCTCGCTCTATGGAGAAGTTTCTAGCTTGGCCTTGGGGAATATTCTGCCGTTGCTCTATACGTACATTTGTAGCAACATTCCGTTGTCCCCATTCAAGACTTCTCCAGGCTATCCCGCCTTTTGATATACAATGGTGGACGAAACAGTGTAAAAGCCATGCAATCCAGAAAAGTTAGAAAAGATCAAACCACTGAGTTGTAGACCAGATCTTGTAATGCCTAGACTCTGAACTTGCCAAAAACGGAAACCGCAGCCCTTTCAGTGTCAGTCATCTTTGCAGGAAACAGCTATTAATGGCAGGTTGCCTTTGCTTGGCTGTTGAATATATGGATGTTTAAAATAGTCAGGTTGGTCGGTTACGAAGCTGTCACGATCTGCAGCCTGTATGAACGTAATGGTTCTTTAGAACAACCAGGAGCTGCTGTGTTCCGTGTTAGTATCCGTTAGTATAGATGTTGCTGTTGACCAAAGAACTGGTGCAACGGGGTGCAAGTCATTCGCAAAAGTCTCGATGCACGACCGCCGCTTTTGTGAACTCAACGTCAACCGGAGCACCCAAGGATCGTTAAGATCTACGCGAGGCCTGTCCATCACACTATAGGTAGCGATTGACAAGTGTTTCTGTAGCTATCGGTGTTGATATAGTTTCTGCAAATCGGACAGAGCTTATCGTGTTCCTCCGTCAGTACCCGTTCGTTACTTCGGCTGATATGGCTTGCCGAATAAATTGAACATTGAATAATATAGGCGCAGTCCACCGGGACACTGACTTTGTTATGCACCGAATATAAAGCGCCGTCACGTAAAAAACTGGTGGAGGTAGTTTCGGAGGTCGCGGTGCCACTCGGTCATCTAACGTTAGTTTGCTGTAATATCTGCTGGGGACAATTTCATTCGTTTTATGCTTCAGTAGATGTTGGGGATGTCCACTACCATACACTACAGAAGTCAAGCCAAGTAAGAATTATGACCCGTCTTTGGGAAATGACCGTCTCATCGCTTCAACGACTTCTTAACATTCGAGGGTCTTACATTAGGTTGATGTTCAAATGCAACCTGAGCTCGGTTTTTCGTGGACATTACTATCCGGAGTACCGGATGTCTCAACTGGCATCCCAATGTTCAGAAAACTACCTTTCATATACTGTTATAAACGGAGTGATATTACCAATGAGAAAACGCAAGCTCCTTGCGTCCGTAGTTCACGGTGAAGCTATCATAATTTTGGCAGCTATCGAAGAAACGATTCCAAAAGGTGCGACAACGAACACCAGGAAACACATTGCACGATGCAAGCTGGCGTTTTAGCTTTTTTATCAACCACAATTACCGTAAAGTCGGATTACACCATCGAACCTGAATAGGTGTTTCTTAGTTCCGACGCGGCACCCATGTTCCGGAAGGCTACAGGATACCTTGATTGCCACGAATTTGGACATACCAGCAAAGCTTGTGGTCCCGACAGTGTGTGGCCGTTAGTGTTAAAACTGTAGGCGGATATCCTCAACCAACGTGCTACAGTGCTGTTGAATCAGTACCTGATTAGGACTAGTATACCCGGTTGCTGGAGTACAGCCAGCCCATACAAACAGTCCAGTTGCCTGGACGGTACCTTACTCTCAGACGGACGCAAATAACCTAGAGAAGTACTGCCTGGAGGAGTTCACTGCCATCCTCGAACAGGACAGTCGGAAGGTCCTCTAGGCCAGAAGTACGATGATGCTTGAGTACGGATATACTTCTGAGGCTGGAGGGGGGTTCGTATTCACAGTTTACGTCGACAGTCCGGATTGGAAGTATCGGGTGGCCAGAAGAATTACTCGTCGTCCAAACGTTCTTTGCTGGGTATGACAGAGCCATTCTGGTCCCTGATAGTTTGCTGACAAGAGGCTTCCGAGAACCAGTCGGACGAATCAAGTAGAACAGCTTGCGGACGCTTCCAGCATTTTTTCCTCTTCCATTTCGGTCTTTCGGGTCCACCAAGCCTCGCGGTCTGCACGGACACTCAGTTTTACCTGGCATCGGGTTGAGTTGTGTTTGCGGTCAGGAGGAATCTGTCGCCGCGCCTCCAGCAATGCCACGGTCCTATCAGCGATTCAACGTTTGGATAAGTTTGGCTGGGTTGTACAGCAAACAGAAGTTCCGGCTTTGAGTAGCACTGTGATATCTGTTCCAAGTGGCCGTTAATATCCGGCATAGGACGGTCCGGCAGGCGTTCGGGGAGCCGGCTCTGGAAGTTTCGTTTAACTTCCGAGTCCAATAACTTCTCAATGGATAGACGAAGTGTGTGCGTTTTGCGTAGATCCGAAAAGCAGGAGCGCACAAGTTTGTGGTCGATGTCCACACTGGTGTTTCAGAAGGACGGTAGACAGTGACCGACTCTCACCACCGGTAACTGATAACGATGTGGTCTATTTGGATCCGGGACTGGTTCGTTGGTGGGCGCCACGTGGTCAAGCGGTTTCCGTCGGATATTATTGCTGCAAACGAACAGTCTGTGATCGGCACACATCTGAAGCAGACGGTTTCCGTTGAGCGTGCGTCCCCAACCCAAAATGATCACCCAATTGGGTCTCAGCAGTGCTTAGTCTACCTACCTGGGCGTTCGTCACCACCAACCACAACAATGTCTGAGCTTTTAGTTCCTTGTAAAAGAGCACCTACAGCGTCATAGAAACTCTTTAGCAGATTCGGAGCTACAGTCCGTTGGAGTGTAAGCCGATAAAATAAGCAGGTTGCGATGGACCTCATTTCCTCGAGATTCTCTCACAGACACTGTTAACCAAACCACGCAGAGGTGACCATCGACGCGTAGCCGGTCGAGTAGAGACGCTGTCGCTCAATACAATACCCACCCCGGCACATCCAACTGGATCACCATAGGTGCACAGCCGGGACCCGGAAGAGTGAGGTGGCAGTCAGCTCAATTAAGGTACTTGCGTCCTGTATCCTTGTTTCTGATAAATACAGAGGGAATTCAGTGTACTAGCAACAGTCGTTTGTGCTGCTTGTTTCAGTGTGCGAGCATTAAATGCAGCTGAGTAGGTCGGCTTTCGATGTTTTAAAACAGAATTCGAAGCGTTTAGTTTTTACTGAAGTCGGACACATAGCTGCAGCTGAGCGTGATGCATGGCGAACAAAGGGGTCAGTCCTAGTGCTAGGACGTGCGGAGAGAAAATTCGTGAAGCTCTAAGAAGGGAGGCGTCAACGGTACTGTTTTTTTTCGCTTACCCGCCCTGCTGTATGCAGCAAATAAGGCGACTCGGCTGGTGACACCACGCGACAGCCGATATGCCATAAGGGTATTGTTAGTTGTAAGTCTCATTGTTGTACGTGGGCTTGCATACTGTCAGGGTGCCCATAACTAGACAGGAACACGATTAGGGTCTCAACCAACGCCTTTGGCTCAAAAGCCTGACCACAAGACAGCGGCGTTTGGCGGGCAGTGCGGGTGCACTACCATTTACACAGAACAAGCCGCCACACATGTTCAGACCCCCAAACTGGAAGTCCGGGAGGCTGTGTTCGTCAGACGTCTAACCACTGACCAACCTGGTACGAGGCTCTGTGGGTATGTCACGGACACAACCCATAGCTCAGTGGGTCATGCAAGCACAAACGGTCACACCACGTTAAGGTCTAGTCTCTTTGTGACCAACTTCTCCCAACTTTACACCAAGGCCTGTTTGCCTTTTACGCGCGGCCCAAGTGTTGAACACTGATGTCATGCTGTCGATGATGATGATGAGAGAACAGGAGCTACTACCTACAGGAATTGTGATTCCTCACATGGCCCAGTGTCATGTTCATCCTGGCTAACGTGATATGCTCCAACTTCGCCTCGTTTGTCTTACAGCCTTTGGGCTGTTTTACAGTTTATATGCCTATTTTTATTTCTGTGCAAACACTCCACCTCTCACGGTATATTAGGCTATTCTTGAATTGACTTGTTTGTTTCATCCGTCCAGTAGCGTCTGAATCCTCTAGCACAAACACCGTTATTCACCACCCTCCCCCAACTTCAGTGTATCTTCGGCAAATCATAGATGGCAAGAGCATAAGACCGGGTCGCCCATAACCGAAATAATTGAAAGCTCGACGGTGGGACTCGCAGTGACTAATTTTCAAGTCAAGAGCTCGTGCCGTGACCATTGCACCATCTTCAACTATACATCTATCAGAACGGTTTTGCTTGCGAGAACATACATAACTTCGTCACTTGGGTCCTCTAGATTGCTTCAGATTGCTTACTGCAGTACTGTTTAACGTGGAAGCTACTGGTGTAAACACCCAGTACAGATGGAATGAACGTCCATAGGTGCTGACAAGTGATGCTTTATAGGTGGTAGAGCCGTCTGGGGGTCCTACTTCTAATAAATGGGCTCTTCTAAAGAGCTCGTAAAATTAACTGGATTGTAGTGGTTTTGATTGCAGTGACGCTAAATAAAGCCACAAAGGTGGTCCTTAAACCGGAAATCATACGATGCATGTGCGGAAACCGAAATCCACACCAGTATGTGCCGAAAAATCTGAATCCAAGAGTCTCGGAAAACGAACTCCAGCATCATGTACAAGTTGGTCGCTCCTCCAGAAGAGGCCCTTCCATCTGTCAGTATCAGTATAACCAACGGAAAGTTATGACAAGGTATATTCTATAGTACAAGAACATGGTGATGTGAAAGTGAAGTCAAGAACGATCAAGGAGAACCATCGGCATAAAATATCAGCTTGGCTTTAACACATCCTCTACCGTTATTTCCCCGGCAAGAATCCGGTCCAGGTCGTTTTCTTCGCGGAGCAAGCAGAAGTAAATTAGGCACACACCAGCACTGGCAATGATAACAGGATACTGATACGAAGGAATATCCCGCGGCTTTGGCACGAAATTCATTGCTGCGTGCCATTTCTTGTTAGTTGAATACCGTAGTTGGCCATCAGGTAGGACGGCACTTTTGTCCGCTGTTTGCGAAAAACGCGTCCTTGGTGTACTCTTAATAGCTTGGAATAACAACCGTCTGTTACGTACTGAGTACTATAAAAACAAAACTGTACCTGACGCGGTATGTTCTTGTCACGTTCATCCGCACCGTCACCAGTATTCCAGAGTGAGTTGGATGATAACTTCTGAAAGAAATCGCACGAGGATATGACTAAAGTCAACGTTTTACTCATTTTTCAGCCATGAACCCTGCACCGAGTTTCAGTGTTTCTGACCGTGACAGCTTCATTCACTGAAGATAGATAGCCTGGTTACTCTAATTTTAAGCTAATAACTGATAGACCAGGGTGAAAAAAGATAAAGATAATCGTCCAGCTATAACGCCCTTTCGGTGCCTAGCTCCCATGCCGCCCGAAGGAATTATGAGGGCTGGGATACTTCCAGGTTCCCCAAGCCTATACGGAAGTTGAGATGCAGATGTCGGGTTCAAACCACGGATATTCCGGTCAGTAATTTGGCGCCCTAACCACTGAGCCATCTCGATCGGGGTGAGTTAGCTTGAGGCCTTGGACAACAGCTCCGCATAAGTCGCGACATGCTGTTCTCGGTTGGGAACAGCCGACCCCAAAAACCACTCACAAATTGCCCAACGATTGACCGCGACCGTTGGCACATTAATCAGGACGATTGAAATACTCTTAAAAAGCAAGAGTTCAGTGTTTCTCAAAAGTATTTGCTGTACAAAGCAGGATTAGCGGCCATACTTTCACATCCTAATTCCTGTCACCTCAAACCAAACAAGTCCTTTACAGCTAAGAGAATCAAGCCCTTAATTTACCAGCTCCGAGTAGGGGCTCCAAAAAAATCCTTATCCCCGCTGCTTCTCAAACCTGACTATTAAGTTAAAAGCCAAGGGAAGAGCCCAGAATGAAAACTCACCTCTCACTGCTTCGTGAGTTAGACTTCTGAGTCGAAAGCTCAGTGTACGGTACTCCACCAAACGGCTTGAAACTCGAATACAGGACCCACGTAGTTGTTGAGCTAAGGGAATCTTCCTTATCTAGACGCTACAGAGTATGAACTCCGAGTAGTCCTGAAGCTGCTTAGGCGGATTACATCGATGTTGTAATAGCCTTAAGTCCGAGAGCTGGGGCTTCATTGCTCTGTTCTCCTTAATACGCTTGCCGGTATGTGCGAACGACGTCGTTCCCATATTTGAAGAGAAGGCGCAAGTGTTTTTGGGTGAGCTGACCAACGTCCTTTGATATGCGCTTTGCACCCAAAAGGTGTAAAACCATACCTCTGGACATGCAGTCACTGAACAAACCACCAAGGATTCCAACTGTGCCTACTTGGAGACACTGCAAGATGTGACTGCTAATCAATGTCGATGGTGTTCTTGCTGTCAGTTTCTACCCATGTTATTGGAATGAGAGTCTGGATGGATGGGTACCTCGAAATGATTGTGTTAGGCTGGCACTAAGTCCCTTCCCCATCCACTTTTATTCTCTTCTTCACAATAAGACTTTCAAATAAGTTATGGATGTACGGCAGCGAAGCATCACTGTTGAACACTGACATTATGCTGCCAGTGATGATGATTGCTCGACTCGATACCAGTAAAAAACCGACTGTGTTGTCCATATTTTCCCTTCGATAGAAACCTGCACTGGCCGAAATATTGAACGTTCTTTATCGTGTCGATTTACGGACCAAT